>NW_020717178.1:161456-176661 GCF_900518725.1 Notechis scutatus | reverse complement strand
CGAATGCTGGCTTGTTTCACCTTGCTCAGAACTAACTCCGGAGCAGAGGCGTAGCACCAGGAGAAGAACACAGAAGGCCTTGTTCTATATTCTTAACAGCCCGTTCGTTTAATGACCGCTCAATGTTATGACGGCCCTAATGGGGGACGGGGTGTAAAAACACTTGCTGGGGAATTCTGGGAATTAAAGTCCACAAATCTTAAAGTGGTTAAGTTGGGAGACCCATAATTTAGGGGGAGGGTCCCAGGAAGGGGGTCTACGAAGTCTTTTTTTTAAAAAACAATTTTATTTGTGTTTTCACAAAACAAAAAGAAAAAATAAACGTTGTTTTTTTTTAGCGGACAGCATAGTTCCAGGTTTTGACATCTCCACACAGATATAATTTCAGTTACATGTTCATCTTTCATATTCAGTTTCTTATCTTATCATTACTTTATATATTCTCTATCTGTTTTTACTCAAAATACCTCCCTCAATTTTATTTTATAGTTTTCTCATTCATTTCCAATTCTATTTCATTTCCTTTTCAACATTTCCGTATCTTCACAACCATTGTACTTTATACTTTTATCTGCCCTGTTTACGATTTCTACGAAGCCTGAAAATACACACAGAGTTAAAAAAAAAAAAACCACATTGCGCGGTTGTGGCCATATGCACAACAAGGAAGAAGAGGCTGGGCTGCCATTTGTCAGAAATGGTGGAGGATCTCCCGCTTGGGCGGGGAGGGGGGTTGGACTAGATGACCTACGAGGTCCCTTCCCAACTCTGTGAATCTAGCCTGATCTAAAGGGGGTTTTGTTTGCACAATTTGCAAACCCAAAGTGAGGTCTTGGTGGGGGAGGAGGAGGAGGAAGGTGAGGGAAGATGCTCTCTGAGATTGGTGGTTTCCCTGCAGACGTTTCATGACCCAACTAGGTAACATCATCAGTGCTAGAAGGGAGGGGAGTTTGTGGAGTGGAGCAAGGAGGAGGGGGAGGAAGAGGACTGTGAGCTCCTTGGTGCTCTCCAAATCAAGTTGACAATTTCCACCACCAACCTAACCCCCTTCCTGAAATAATCCCTCTTCTCCATTCACACAATCCTCCAGACCAGGTTTCTGCTAAGTCTCCGGAAGTTGAGCCCGCCCCTTTCCCCCAAAGACCCCCACCTTCCCCAAGGCCCACCTCCAAATCAGGAAACCCCCAGGAGGTACCCAAAACTCTGGCTGCCACAAAACCACACAAGGGCAAGAGAAACCCTACTTGGGGGTGGGTGGGCAGGAGGTCCCCCAGCCAGGTCTGACCCCTCCCCAGTTTGGGGGTTTCTCTGTGTAAAGAAAAGAAACCCCTTCGGATGCTTCAACACGCCAGACCCTCATTCTCAGTTTACCAGGTTGCTAAGCAACTGTCTCTCCAAAAGCAAGCATCCATCCAGGGCCCGTGAGCGAGGAACTAAGGGGGCTTTGGTGGGGGAGGAGGGGGAGACCCAGGCCCAAATTCTGACTGAGTGGATTAAATTTGGGGGCTACAAAGGCTGCCAGATGTTCTTTCTTGGGGTGGGGTTTGCGGGATGAAAGGAACGGCATCGGTGTCTTATCACAACTTGTAGAGGACATTTTGAAAACCCCTCCCTGCTACCGGTTCGCCACGGTTCACACAAACCGGTTGCTAATTTTATCGTTTTTTTTAAAATGATCGGTTCGGCGAATCCCGTCCCTGGCTGACCCGCCCCGCCCCCACCTCTCCCAGGAGTCTCCATGCGGCCCGTTTTGGATGCCACATAAGTGCGGGTCCCACGTGGAAGCTCACGGAGGGTGAAAAGGATCTTCCGGAGGCCAGAAATGGGCCCGTTTCTGGCCTCCGGAGCCTGAGGAGGGTGAAAATGCCCCGCCCTCTGCCACGGTGCAGGAGGCCGACTAGGCCACGCCCACTATGGCCATGCTCACCCAGCAACCAGGCAGAGAACCGGTTGCTAAAATTTTTGAAGTGGGCCGTGCTTGTCGGAGGTGCAAACTGCGGGTATCGGTTTGTTCAACTGTTTTGGTGATGCCTAACAATGGTGTCAAGGAAGATGGTAGAAGGGGGACATTCACTTAACCGGCGTCTTTGCTTTTAGCCATGGACATTTGGGGGCTCAATGGTCGTTGAATCGAGGGTGACCTGCAAATCAGAGTTTAAATTGGAGAAGAATCCAAGGATGCCCCTTTTCCGACGCACAAATTTTATCCAAAACCAAGTTTTTTTTGTGAGTTTTGCGTTTTACGGCTCACGAAAACTTTAGCTTTTGCATAAAATTTTTCCCTCCTGGGTTTAGGTTTAATGCCGCTTCTCTTTCTACAAAGCCTTTCATCTGCTATTCCGGTCACTTTCCATAACTAGGCGGAAAGTTTGAAACAAACCACTGAATGAGTCTACGGTTATCTGCCTTTACAGGTGATCCTCGACTTTCAACCGCAAGGGAGGCCCAGTCCTGTTTTGCTAAGTGAGAACAGCTGTCAAGTGAATTTCGCCCCGTTTTATCACCTTCCTGGCCGCCGCTGCGAATTGGATCCCCGCTGTGGTTAGCCACACAGTTGTTAAAAAGTGAATCTGCGGTTGTTGTAAATAGGAGTCAGTTGCTGAACACCTGGATTTTGAAACACGTGACGGTGGGGAACGCTGCAACGGCCGTAAGTGTGAGACAAACAGTCGTAAGGCGCTCTTATCTGTATTTTGACTGAGCATTTTTGCTTTTAATTTTCCTTAATCCACTGGGTTTCCAAGAGCTGATTGGGGATTAGGGATCCTGGAGTTTGCCCCCTTGTGGCAGGTAGCGAGCATTACACTCCTCTCTTCTGGCAGGATTGAACTAACTTGAGTCATTATCCCAAACTAGCCCAGCCGGGTCCAGTTGCTTTTACTGGGTCGCTGGGTTTGTATGGCTGCGTGTGTGATTACACTCCTGCACCACACAGGTAGTCCTCAACATACGGCCAATCACTTAACAATTGTTTAAAGACAGACTCTGCAAAAAAAGGTGATTTTGGCCCAGTCACCAGGAGATGGTGAGTTCTAGTCCTGCCTTATTCACAAAAGCCTGGTGACTCTGGGTCAATCACCACGTGACAGCGAGTTCTAGTCCCGCCTTAGGCATGAAAGCTGGTGACTTTGGGCCAATCACTAGGTGACTGTGAGTTCTAGTCCTACCTTAGGCATGAAAGCTGGTGACTTTGGGCCAATCACTAGGTGACTGTGAGTTCTAGTCCTACCTTAGGCATGAAAGCTGGGTGACTTTGGGCCAATCACCAGGTGACAATGAGTTCTAGTCCTCCCTTAGCAATGAAAACTGGCTGGGTGACTTTGGGCCAATCACTAGGTGACTGTGAGTTCTAGTCCCGCCTTAGGCATAAGTCAGCTGACGACTTCGGCCCAATCACCAGGAGACAGGGAGTTCCAGTCCCACCTTAGGCACGAGACTGGGTGAGCCAATGCCTCCCTCTTAGCCCAGCGCACCTCACAGGGTTGTTGTTGGAAAAACAGGAGGAATGTGTTTTGGATAGGTTTGCCGTCTTATTTACGAAAGTCACAAAAGCAGGGTACACATCAATAAATGAATAACAAATGAAAAAGACTTCCCAATTTATTGAGACTTGTGGAGTTTGGGATCAACTTGGTGAGAAAGACTTCAAATGCTTATGAAGAAACTTTTGCTCAATCTCTTGTTAAAAGATGTAAGCCCGTGGTTCCCTCCCCCCGCCCCCCCCCATCGAAAATAAATCTTGGAAAGAAGGAATTTTGGCTTAAATCTGTAGGAAGCCTTCAGGGCCAAAGTCTATTGGTTGGGCAAAGCCGGAAAAAACACCGATACTGTTGTGGCCAGTGGAGCTGGCGGCAGAGTCAGACAGTGAGGAGGTTGGGGAGGAACCTGGGCCAGTCCTGGAATCTGGGGAAGGTTCGGACGGGGACTCTGCGTCGGAGGCAGAGATGGGGCCAGGGCCATCCGACAGTCATCGGCTGCCTTCGGAGTCAGAGATCAGTGGGGAAGAAGAACAGCTGGAGCCTGTTCCCAGTGTGCTCATGCACAGAGCTGCCAGAAGAAGGGAAGCTAAGAAAGAAGGGTTGACTTGAGAGTAAAGGCACAGGTGGACAGTGAACGGCTCCTCCCAGAGGGAATAAAGAGGACCGAAAAGGGAGTGGGGTTTTGCAGGAGACAATTAGTTCAATTAGGGTGAAGAAGATCTGTTCCTGACTTCTTGCTGCTACAGTGTGGCATTTAGAAGATATCAGCCTGGCAACTCTCCCAGCCTGAGAGTCTGTAGTTGTGAAATCTCATGAAAGACCGTTGGCCGGGACTTTGCTGGAGAGGAATTCCATTTAACCTAAATAAAAGGGGTTTTATCGGGGTGAAGAGTCGGCTTCGTGATTTTGGGGGGCGAAGCCTGGATCAGGACAGTTATATCAGAGGAGCGAGGAATTCTGGGAAAAGAAACCTGGGGTGGGGTGGGGTGGAGAAACCCAATACCTTCATTTGGATCAAAAAGGAAAGGAGACCAAGAAGAAAGATTCGGGACATCTCCCGAAATCTCCTCGGAGCTTTCTGCTCCCCGAAACGCCCCTTTGCGGTTGTGTCTCCAGCACAAGCTCCGGTCTTCAAGGTCCCCCGTCCGCGTGGAAGGATTTACACCACGCCTGGGAATCACGGCCACGCGCCCGGCTCTGCACACACTAGGAGCATCCCCACCACGGGGGTGCCGCGATTCTCATCCGGCTCCTCGCATGTGCCACAGAAGAGGCCACGGTTCGAGTCTGGCTTTCTCGGGCTAGGAAACGGCCCCTTCGACTCCCGACGGCGCGGAGCACCACCACAGCCGGAGGGCATTGTCTCCCCGCGCCCGAGGAGGGGTGGCTGGATGGTCCCCTCCTTCTTCCGCCTCGTCCTCTCCGCTGTCCAGAAGGTCGGGAAACTGGCGCTGGCCAGAGGCTGTGGCCAACAAGGGGAGGCTGGGGTGGAGGCTGAAAGGAAGAGGAAAGAAAGATCAGGAGGAATCAGGGTTGGCACAGCTGCCCCAAGGAGCCACATCTGGAATGCCTGGCCTGCTCTTCTGGACCACAGCTGGAGGAGCTATTAGAAAGAGGCTGAAGAAGCACCAGAAGCCACATTAATGCCACGCAGGGAGGTGCGGGGCTCTGCTACAGATCCACAGGATGGGAGGAAGGTCCACTGCCTAGGTGGAACCGAAAACTTTTATTTTACTTATTTTATTTCCTATTTTTGATTCTATTCTTCTTCTTAATCAATTCTATTCTATTCTAATTCTAAGCTATTCTCTTCCTTTCTCTTCTGTTATAATACTATACTTTTTTTATAATTCATTCTCTTCTAATTCTATTCTGTTCTACAATTCAATTCAATTCGAATTCTGTTTTGTTCCGTTCTGTTCTAGTCTATATATTCTATTCTAATCTAGTCTATTATTTAATTCTATTCTGTTCTGTTCTATTCTGAATTTTGTTCTGTTGTGTTCTGTTCTATACTGTATTATATTCTATTTTCTAGTCTAGTCTATTCTTTAATTCTATTCCATTCTGTTGTTGTTTCATTCTAATTCTATTCTATATTTTATTATTCATTCTATTCTGTTCCATTCCGTTCCACACTATGCTATTCTATACTTTATTATCTATTCTAATTTTAATTCCATTCTAACCCTAACCCTATCCCTATCCTTTATTAAATTTATATGGTGCCCACGTCACCACCAAGCGACCCAGAAGAACAGTTTTCCTTCTCCAAATCTGGCCCGTGGTGAACTTCAACTCCCAGAATCCCTATCGAGCACAGCTAAGGATTCTGGGAGTGGAAGTCCTACTCATTGGGAGGGAACAGAGCAGACGAAGCTGTTCAAACAGTACTTGCATGGGGGCCCATAAGTGGCACACGGCACACACATAGGGGTTATGAGAGGGCACGTAAGGGATCTATAGGGTACCCAGAGGACACGCAGATGGCACAAAGGCCACCAGGTTCCCTCCTTCGGAATATCAGACCTGAGCTATTTATTTACTTATTTATATATCTATTTATTTACTAGTTTGATACCCGTGCTTCGTTACGAACTTATATGGTTGGGCTTAATTTTGGGGGAGGAAAATATGGAGGGGGGGGGGGAAATTCTGCCTCTGCCTACCAGCATCCATCGGTATTCATCTGGCTAGCGTCCTGTCGGCATGTGAGAGAGTGAAGGGCTGTTTGGAAACTGAAAGGGTATTTGCTGGGTGAGCAAGGAGACAGCAAGGAGCCTGGGCGTGGCTTAGCTCAACCGTTCTGTCCTAAAGCTGCTTGGTGCTGTGAAACTGAAAGTGAAACTCCTCTGCTTGTGTTTTGCATTTGGAAAAGATTTCTTCCCAGGTCGGGAGGGGGAGTCGAACTCCTTAGCATCAGAGCGTGTTAATAATAATAATAATATAGGAAATTCTAATGCTCTGAGGGTCATTTGGAAAAAAATCCTTTCTTAGTGAGCCCCTAGAAGCCAAGAGGAACATAACGTGCCAAATTTCAAGTTTGTAGGCTTTACGGTCCTGGAGATTTTGTGATGATGCGCGAGGAGTATTTCCCTTTTATATAGATAGATAAGATATATCTGCTCCTTTTCTTGTCACCCAGCAACCTGGCAACCTTTGGCGGCTTCCAACAACTGTTTTCTTTCTCCCCAGCTGGCACATGGTAGACTCCAACTCCCAGAATCCCTTTCGAGCACGGCCATGGGGCTCTTCCTGACAAGTTGGGACTTCAACTCCCAGGATTCCTTAGCTGTGCTCGAAAGGGATTCTGGGAGTCGGAGTCCAACTTGCTAGGAAACCAGAGAGCCGAGGAAGTTGGTCCAAACGGGGTCTTCTCTGCTTCCCATCTTCCCCAGAAAATAAGACCCAACTGGAAAATAAGCCCTAGCACGATCCCCCCCCCTCGGATACTCGTAATATAAGCCCTACCCCGAAAATAAGCCCCGGTTAAGATGGTCAACCAGACGGGAGCATTTAGCACACCGTATTTCCCCCCCAAAAAGAAGACCTAACTGGAAAATAAGCCCTAATGTGTCTTTTGGAGCGAAAATTAATATAAAACCGGGTCTTATTTTTGGGGAAACAAAGAGTATTTGGGGAGCAGCGCCATCCCAGGGGGGAGGGGAAGTGTATCCGATACCCTGATACACACTCTGAAAACTTCGGAGGCCCCTTCTCGCCCCACAAACCCCTGTGGGATTAGAGAGCCCAGTTCGAACCCCGGCAGCAGAATTCGTACCTGATCCCGTTCACACAATCTCCCACGGCCTGGAACCGCAGCAAGGGATGCAACGTAGCTGGGGGGTCCTCGGGGGGAGGCTGGCTGGTGTCCCAGACTGTAATCTGGCCACTGGTGTTCCCACTCAGCAAATACCGCCCACTCCTGTTTGGGGGAGGGGGAGAAGCACAGAAAACCGGCTTGAAATACAGCTAGCCCTCGACTTACGGCCAAACTGGGAGCCCCCAAAGCACCGTCGCTAAGCAAGAAAGCCGTTAAAGTGAGTTTCTCCACCCACCCACCCCCGTTTTACGACCTTTCTTGGCGGTTCAGTGAATCGCTGCCGTGGTTACGCTAGTCAGGGACTGGGAGGGTTGGACTAGGTGGCCCCGTCCCACTCTTCCGTTATTGTCCTTCCCACCGTTAAGTGAATCTGGCTCCCCCCACCGCTCGTCGGAAGGTCGCCAAAGAGGATTGCGTGTCTCGCACACACACACACACACATATGCCCCCCTCCTGGGATGCTGCGACCATCGTAAAGTACGAGTCAGTTGCCAACTGTCTGAATTCCGATCATGGCCCCTCCAACAATTTACATGAAGTTACAATGGTCGTAAGTGTGAAACAGCCGTTAAGTCACTTTTTTTTCAGCGCCACTGTAAACTTTGGACGGTCACTAAACGAAACCATGGTAAAGTCGAGGAACGGCCTTGTATCGCTCTGAGGAACCAAGCGCATGGCTGGGTTGCGGGAAACGCAGCACCATTTCCGGGGTCTCCACCCCAGCCTCATCTCCCCTTCTGGCGGTCGCAAGCCAAGGAATCGCTTGCGGGCCGTCAAGCCGGGGTCAACGCTTAGCGACCTCATTTAAGTAGTCCTCAGCTTTATGACCTGCTGCTTAGTGGCTGTTACAAATTACAAATGGCCCGAGAGAAGTTCCGGCTGTCATAGAACGTCATATTGGCCTTCCTCACGTCAATGTCGTAGCATCAATCCCGCTGTTGATGACCAACGGTAGCGGACGTCTTACGACCCAACTAGGTAACGTCATCAGCGCTTATAAGGGAGTGAGGTTTGCTCCCTGTTTATGTAGACTAGCTGGCCTGGCCCGTGTTGTGGTTTTCTTCTCAGTAGTTCTTTTAGGAGGGTATTGTTTCCAGCTTGGTTGTTTGTCTGGGGTTAATCCCTGCTTATCTTGAGTGTCAGTGGCTGGGCAGTTGTGTGTGCTGGTCTCTTTGTAGCCCTAATGGGGTAACCTAGCTGGGTCACGAAACGTCTGCAAGGTAACTTTTTTCTTCCTCCTCCTCCTCCCCCCCGTCCTCCTCCCCTCCTCTTCCTCCTATCCCCCTCTTCCTTCTATCTCCCTCTTCCTTCTTCCCTTCCTCCTATCCTCCCCTCCTCCTCCTTTCTCCTTCCCCCTCCTCCTCCCCCTATCCTCCCCTTCCTCTTTCTCTTATCCCACTCTTCCTTCTCCCCTTCCTACCCTGCTCCTTTCCCCTCCTTCTTCTGTCCCGCTCCTCCTTCTCCTCCTCCTCCTATCGTCTTCCCCTCCTGCTCCTCTTCCTTTCTCTTCCTCTCCTCCTCCTCCTCCCACTCCTGCTCCTCTTCCTCCTTTCTCTTCCATTCTTCCTCCTCCCATCCTCCCACTCCTGCTCCTCTTCCCCTTACCCTGCTCCTCCCCTTCTCCTATCCCCCTCCTCCTTCTCCCCTTTCTTCTATCCTCCCTCTCCTCCTTCTATCATCATCCTCCCCTCCTTCCCCTCTTCCTCCTCCCCTCCTCCATCTCCTATCCCCACCGTCCTCCCCTTCCTCTCCTCCCCCTTTCTCCTCCTACCCTCCTTCCCTCTCCTCCTCCTCTTCCTCTCCTCCTCCTCCCCCTCTTCCTCATTGTCTTCTCCTAATTCCCCCCCCCCCATTCTGCTTCTCCTCCTCCACCAATCCCCGCTCCCTCTAGCACAGATGCCGTTCCCTAGACGGGTCACGAAATGTCTGCAACCCAAACCTCCCAGCTCAGAGACACCCCCACCCCCGTGGGCCCCCCCCCAAGAAAAAAACCCACCTCCACCAGGGCAGGAGGAGGGGTGGGCGGGGGGAGAAATCTCCTCGGGACGATCACTTACGGATCCAGGTCAAAATACATCCTCTGGTTGGTGGACACTGTGCGGGGGAGCGAGAAGACGATTTCGCCCGGCTGCCGGAGGTCCCAGCAGAGAATCTCTGCGTCCTGGCCGGAGGGATTGAGACGGCTTTAAAAAAAAAAAGGAGGAGGAACGCGCCCGGCTCCCTTCTCCCGTCCCCCAACCAGTCACACACCCCGGAACCGGGTTCGAGAGACCGACACCTGCCGTGCCAGGACCTCGGGTCTCACCTTACGACCGCCGGTAAAGAGGTAAACGCCATCCGGGGAGAAGACGGCGTGGGTGACGCCCCCGCGGTGCCCAACAAGCATCGCCAAGGGGTCTCCCTCGACGAGGGAGTAGAGGCCGACGGTCTTTGCATATGAGGCACAGGCGTAGAGGGGTTGCGTCGGGCTGAACGCGATGCAGGAGATAATCCCGCTTTGCCCTTGTTTCTTTGCTGGGGGGGGGGGAAAGAGGGCGGGAAATGGCATTTTAGACACGCACACACCCTTAATTAAGAATAGAATAGAATAGAATAGAATAGAATAGGAATAGAATAGAATAGGAATAGAATAAAGAATAGAATAGGAATAGAATAAAGAATAGAATAGAATAGAATAGAATAGAATAGAATAGAATAGAATAGAATAGAATAGAATAGAATAGAATTAATAATAAAATGTAAAATTAGATAAGAATAGAATAGAAAATAAAATAAATAAAATAGAGGCATAGAGAACAGAACAGAACAGAACAGAATAGAATAGGGAATGGAAGAATGGAATAGAAATAGAAAAGAATAAAAAAGAAAATATTGAACAGAAAAAATATAGAATAGAATGTGGAATGGAATAATAGAAATAGGAATACAATAGAAATTAGGATAGAATAAATAGAATAGAAATGTATAGAATAGAATAGAAATTAGGATAGGATAGGATAGAAATAAGAATAGAATAGAAATAAGAAGAGTATAGAATAAATAGAAGAGAAATAAGAAGAGAATAGAATAGAATAAAAATAAGAATAGAATCTTATTTCTAAAGAAGATTATAGAATAGAACAGAAACAGTAGCATAGAAATAAGAATAGAACAGAACAGAAATTATGACAAGATAGGATAGAAATAAGAATAGAATACAATTGTACACAATAGGACAGACTAGAAATAAGAATAGATTAGAATTAAGAATAGAATAGAACAGAATAGATATTAGGATAGGATAGAATAGAAATAAGAATAGAATTGAATAGAACAGGGTTAGGGGTCCCAAATGCCCACATTTTCTATCATATGACCGCGGGAGACGGGACACTAAATGTGGGGGAAAGGGGAGGGCAAGTCGCTTTCCCCCCCGCACTGCTGTCGTAACTCCAAAAACGGTCACTAAACGCATGGTCGTAAATCAAGGACTACTTGTATCGCATTAACACCCTGCATTTCC
The DNA here is from genome assembly GCF_900518725.1 of Notechis scutatus. Next base: position 165,857 of record NW_020717178.1, on the reverse strand, counting down.
TTCCGTTAAAATCAGGAGTCGGCAACCGACGGCTCTGGAGCCACATGGGGGGGGGGAGACCTTGGCTTTCCCCCTCGAACCCGAACTAGACACCACCACCCCGCGACTCACCGAACGTCGGTCGGTTTTCACACGACCGTCCGGGCCGCGAGGTGTCGAACACGCGCACCGTCTTGTCGAAGCCACAAAAGAGCCGGGCGCCATCCGGAGTGAAGCAGAGCGAGTGGGCGGCGGTCAGCTCGTCCTGGAACGGAAGGACAAGACTGGAGGTCAAGCTCTATCCAGAAGGGATAGAAGAGGCCTTGGAGGTCATCTAGCCCAACCTGCGCACCCCCACCCCCTCCCTCCGCCCAGAAAGGGGACCCTACATCGTTTCTAACTGATGGCAGTCCGGTCTCTTCTTTAAACTCTTCCAGGCCCTCTTTGTGTGTGTGTGTGTGTGTGTGTGTGTGTGTGTGTGAGAGAGAGAGAGAGAGAGAGAGAGAGAGAGAGAGAGAGAGAGAGAGAAAGAGAAAGAGAAAGAGAAAGAGAAAGAGAAAGAGAAAGAGAGAGAGAGAGAGATTGTAGAGCCTCAACCTCCCAGGAATTTTTTATTTGGGACTTTTAAAAATTAGGTTGCCTTCATTACAGAACAGAACCAAAGATGGGTTGGAAGGGAACTTTAGAGGTCATCTAGTCTAACCCCCCGCCCAAGCAGGAGAGTCTACACCATTTCTGACAGAGGGCAGCCCAGTCTCTTCTTGAAAGCTTCTAGTGATGAAGAAGCACCCACAACTTCTGGTGGCAGGCTGTTCCACTGGTTAATTGTCCTCGCTGTCAGAAAATATCCCCTTAATTCCAGGTTGCTTCTCTCCTTGGTTGGTTTCCGTCCGTTGCTTCTCGTCCTGCCTTCTGGTGCTTTGGAGCATGGCTTGACTCCCTCTTCTTTGGGGCAGCCCCTGAGATATTGGAACCCTGCTATCATGTCACCCCTAGTCCATCTTTTCATTAAACTAGACACACCGAATCCCAGCAACTGTTCTTCGTGTGTTTCAGCCTCCAGTCCTCTAAAATCCTCTTTGTTGCTCTTCTCTGCACGCTTTCCAGAGCCTCAACATCCATTTTTTGTATCATGGCTACCAAAACAGGATGTGATATCCCAAGTTTGGTTCATTAGATAGATAGATAGAAGATAGAATTCTTTATTGGCCAAGCGTGATTGGACATACGAGGAATTTGTCTTTGGTGCATATACTCTCAGTGTACATAAAGAAAAAAATCAAGAATTGAAATCATTAAGAAAATATTGGAATGTGCTGAAATGAGTAGGTTGACATTTGAAATTAGAGAACAAGAGGATAAACAATTTTACAAAATTTGGGACCTTTTCTATCAATGGTTAGGTAATAAAATATAATAATGGAATATGTAGAATTTTAGAAAATAATGAATATATAAAGATGTTTTTTTCTTTCTTTCTTTTTATTATTATTTCTACAAAATGTTTTTAGGATAGATTTGGGAGGATTATATGAATTGTTATAAAATAAACTAAGTAAATTATAGTTATCTCGCAAAGTATGAATGAACAAAATTATTGTCAAATGATTAATAATGATACTAGGGTATTCAATTCTTGATTGATAATATGAGCTATTATGCAATGTAACTGTAATTGAGACTATGAAATGGATGCACAAAGAAATTTGTAAACCAACCGACACACTGCTTGTATACTTATGGAAGAAAGTTGGATGTTTTTATGTTTTGTTTGTTTTTGTTTGTCTTCAAAAACCAATAAAATTTACAAAAGAAAAAAGAAAAAGAAAAAATCAAGAATTTATCAAGAATCATAACACTTAGTGCTAGTAATAGGATACTAAATAGGCGATCAACACAAGTCACACTAGGAAAATAAATGAAACCATATAAATCGTAAAGACACAAGCAACAAAGTTATAAGTAGAAAAGGAGACAGGTAATAGGAAGGGTGAGAAGAATCGTAATACAATCTTAGTAGATAGTTTGACGGTGTTGTGGGAATTACTGTTTCCCCGAAAATACGACTTTACCCTGAAAGTAAGCCCTAACCCCCAAATAAGCCCTAATTAAGATTCCCACCCACTCCAGAGCAGATGAGTAAAAGTTAAACTAGGGTGGAGATGGGGGAGTGGAGATGCCCTACTACTTACCTTTGGACAGTTGTAGCCAGGGCTTCACACACACACACACACACACACACCCCAACACCTGCCTTGCCGCCCATTTCATCTGCCAGCCACAGAAGAAGGACTTCCGGAAGGAGGTCAGGGGCGACGCAGGCAAGCGAGGTTAGTCAGTGGAGGACATCCCTCGAAAATAAGACCTGGTGCCTTTTTTGTGTGTGTCATAGGATGCTAAATAAGCAATCCACATCAATCATACTAGGAAACTAAATAAAACAACATAGTCTAAAGATACAAGCAACAACTTTATAGCCGTAGGTAGAAAAGGAGATAGGTAATAGGAAGGGTGAGAAGAAGAATAGTTTTACAGTCTTAGTAGATAGTTGGACAGCGTTGCATTAGTCGTTGAGCAGAGTGACGGCATGCAGGGAAAAAACACTGTCTAGTTATTCTGGTGGGCAGGGCCTTATAACGTCGTTTTTGAGGGTAGAAAGTTGAAGCCATTTACGTCCTGGATGTGAGGGGCTCTGTAGATATTTTATTTCATTAACAGAACAAAGTGCAGACGTTGAATGATTAACCAGGGGATTTCATTCCTGGACAAGATAGAAAGCCCAGGAGGCTGGGGTGTGTGTGTGTGTGCGCATACGCATGTGAGTGGGGGAGGCTCTCACACCTACTCACCAGGTGGTTGTAGGGGCGAAAAGAGGCCCTGAGCTCCCCGCTGAAGGCATCCCACAGGTGGACGGGGTTGTCCCGGCTGCTGCTGGCCAAGCTGTATGAGGAAGAGAAGGCAGGGAAGGAAGAGGGATGAGGAAGGCTAGCATGGACCCCAAGCAAGGCAGGTTGAGGAAGAGGAGGCCGGGAGCACAAAGGAACCCACAAGACATACACAGGGTGCACAACTGACACGCAAGGGGTACACGGGGGGGGGGGAGTAGATATGTGGGTATGTACGTAATTCTTGCATTTGCTTATTTGTTTTGTCGTGTTCGAGTAGTGTGTGTTGGAGGTGGAGATCCTTTGAGAGCTGGATGCCACGAAGTTTCATTTTAATGTGTGTTGATTAGCGGACATTCAAAGGCACAATAAAGTTATTATTCTCTATTCTATTCTCTATTCTATTTTATTCTATTTCTATTCTATTCCTATTCTATTCTGTTGTTCTATTCTTATTCTATTCCTATTCTACTCTATTATATTTCTCAATTCTATTCTATTCTATTCCTATTCTACTCTTTTCTATTCTATTTCTCTACTCTACTCTATTCCTACTCTATTCTGTATTCTACTCTATTCCTATTCTACTCTATTCTATTTCTCTATTCTGTTCTTATTCTATTTCCATTCTATTCTATTGTTTTTCTATTCTAATTCTATTCTATTTCTATTCTACTCTATTTCTCTATTGTATTCTAATTCTATTCCTATTCTTATTCCTACTCTGTGCTATGCTATTATTCTATTCTTATTTTATTCCTATTCCCATTCTACTCTATTTCTCTATTCTATTCTAATTCTATTCCTATTCCTACTCTATTCTATTTCTCTATTCTATTCTATGCTATGCTATTATTCTATTCTTGCTCTATTCTTATTCCATTCCTATTCCTACTCTATTCCATTTTGAATTCTATTCTATTATATTCCTATTCTACTCTATTTCTCTATTCTATTCTAATTCTAATTCTATTCTATTCTACTCTACTCTATTTCGTCTGAAGTTACGATGGCGCTGAAAAAAGGGACTTAGGACCAGTTTCACACTTAACGACTGGGTGACTCACTTAAACAACCACATGGATTCACTTAACAACGATGGTCAGGAAGGCTGTAAAATCCATGATCACGTGATCAAAATTCAGACCCATCTCGTATTTATGATAGTAGCAATGTCCTGGGGGGGCGACGCGATCCCCCTTTGGTGACCATCTGACAAAGCCAAGCCCACGGGGAAGCCGGATTCGCTTAACGACTGGGCGACTTAATTTAACAACTGCAGTGATTCCCTTAACAACTGTGGCAAGGAAGATTGTAAAATGAGGCCAAACAATCGGGAGGCTATTGAGTTGAAGCCTACGTAGAGGCAGATATTTCTCTCCCTCTCTGGGAATACGATGAGAATATATCTGCGGAACAAAACTCCACATCAGCAACAGGAAGGGCATCCGGCCAGTAAAACACTCAAAACTCCATTCAGTTTCCCTGAGGTGTTTTTTTTTTAGGGTGGGCCCCTTTGGTTCTTCTCCCCCCCCCC
>NW_020717178.1:140400-153782 GCF_900518725.1 Notechis scutatus | reverse complement strand
TTCATTTATGATTAATAAAATAAATACGGTAATAAAGTAATTTTATACATAATAGTAAATTATTACACAATTCAGTGATATAACAAACTAAGGGTGACCTTCATTCATTCATGATTCATGCAATAAATTATGGGATGGACACCATTACATCAATTAACTTCATGCATAATAATAAAAAGTTCAATGAAATAACATTAATTTTGAATAAATGATCAACTTAATAAAATAATAAATTAAGGGCTGCACAACCTTAAAGCGATTTGTAACAAGGATTTAATCCACCTGATGAAATAATACATTAAAGTTGGCCACCCTTCAAATTAAGCCTCCTGAATCCTGACCCGGCCGGGAAAGCATTGACACGCGACTGGCTATGCGGGGGTCGACACGTGTCACCACCGTAACGGTGCGAATGATAGGGCGCGTGTAGAGTTGCGGAGTGCCACCAGAGGCGAGCTCCGGGCCTCCCCGCGGCAGCTTTCCCAGGAGGAGGAGGCGAAAGGCGGCCCGCCTTCTCCTTTCCTCCCGGAAGCTTCTTCTCTGCGTTGAGGCGATGGGCGGCGAAAGGTAACCGCCATGACACTTCGGGCTCCGCCCTCTGGAGCCACGTCGCGTCTCGCGAGAATTGGAGGATTTCAGGCTCCGCGCCATCTTCCTGTGCATAGAGATAAGAAACTGAAGAGTAGACACATCTGGAGATTTAAATTGGAACTTCCGGGTATAGTTTTATCTTGAAATTCCTCCTTAAATATCAGAGAGAATTAAATCTGAATTAATTAGTTGAACAAGCTCAAATTAATTACTTGAATTGTTGAATTAAATGAAAGAACTAAGTGATGATCACATTTCTGTTGCTAGGCGAGACATTTGCCAAGTGAGTTTTGCCCCATTTTATGACCTTCCTGGCCGCCATTAAGTGAATCACTGCAGTTGTTAAGTGAGTCACACAGTCGTTAAGTGAATTGGGCTTCTTTCCCCCCCCCCGGACTTGGCTGGATCAGAAGGTGAGACAAGGTTGTTAAGTGATCTTGCCCCCCTTTTACGATCTTTCTTTTTTTTATATATATAAATTTTGATTGGTTTTTAAGACGAACATAGACAAACAAAACATAAAAACATCAAGCCATCTTCCATATATATACATACAGTGTGCCCGTTGGTTTACAAATCGTTTTGTGCTTCCATTTCGCAGTCTTCAATTACAATTACATTGTATATATTCTCATATTTTCAATCAAGTATTAAATAAATTAATATCATTGTTAATCAATCATTTGACTATACTTTTATTCATTCATGTTTTATGAAATAATCATATTTTACTTAATTTGTTTTATGACAGTTCATATTATCATCTCAAATCTATCCTACAATCATTTTGTATATAATAAGAAAAGAATACATCTTTATATATTTATTATTTTCTAAGAATCTACATATTTCATTACCATGTTTTATTGTCTAACCATTGATAGAATAGATCCCAAATTTTATAAAATTGCTTATCATCTTGTTCTCTGATTTCAAATGTCAATCTACTCATTTCAGCACATTCCAATATTTTCTTAATGATTTCCTCCTGTGATGGTATTTTCTCATTTTTCCAGTTTTTAGCAAATACAATCCTAGCTGCTATTAATACATTTACAATCAGGTATTTCAATTCTTTACTATATATTTCAGGTAAAATTCCCAATAAAAATATCTCTGGTTTCAAATCTATATATTTTTTTGTCATTTTTTCCAACCACATGTGGATTTTAGTCCAGTATTTTTTAGCATCCGCACAAGTCCACCACATATGGTAATATGAGCCAGGTGTCTGATGACATTTCCAACATTTTTCAGATTTGTTCTTGAACATTCTTGCTATTCTTGTCTGGGGGAAAATGCCACCTGTAAAACATCTTATACAAATTTTCTTTATATGCTGTTGACATTGTCATTTTATAATTTTGAGACTCCAATTTTTGCCATTTCTCTAAATCGATCCCATATCCAAAATTCTTCCCCCAAGCAATCATTGTTTCTTTAACTTGTTCTTCTTCTAGTTTAATTTCTAATAAGTATCCATACATTTTTTTAATCACCTTTTCATCAGTACCTGTCAAAATCTTATCTAAATCAGTCAGTTTATCATAGAAACCTTCTATTTTAGAGTCTTTATCATACCTTGAATGTGTTTTCAGATAACACTGTGTTTTAGTCTTCTCCCAGTTTATCCACAGAGACTCCCGTATATAATGTCTTCTAAAGTTACCCCTGTGTTTTAGTTCCTTTATACCATAGAAAAGCATGCCACCCCAACAACAGATCATGCCCTTCTAATGTCAACAATCTAGTATTTCTTAATGTTACCCATTCCTTAACCCACATCAAATTTGTAGCTTGGTAAACCAAATCCTCCTCTTATTCTGGCATCTTGCAAAAGTTTTAACTTTATTCTCGCTTTCTTACCTTGCCATATATATTTCAATACAATTTTATTTAAATCTTCAAAGTAATCTTTTCCAAGCCTAATTGGGATTGTTTGGAACAAATATAAAATTATGGGTAATATATTCATCTTGATTGTTGAGGTTCTCCCTATTAATGACAGTTGTAAATTTTCCCATTTCGCCAAATCTAGCGCTATCTGCTGCTTAAGTTTGATATAATTATTCTTTTAGTGTACTGCATCTTGCTGTCAAATGTATCCCCAAGTACTTGATCTTATTCATGACCTGAATTTTCAATAGATCTGCCAGTTCTTTCTTTTGTCTTGATAGCATATTCTTTGTCAAAATCTTTGTCTTATCTTTATTCATTTTCAAACCAGCCACCTTTCCATATGCCTCTATCTTTTCTATCAATTTTGATGCTGTTTCTCCCTTTTACGATCTTTCTTGATGCCGTCGTTAAGTCAATCGCTGCTGTTGAGATGTGAGCGACAAGGTTGTTAAGTGAATCTGGCTTTCCACATGGGCTTTGCTTCTCAGAAGGTTGCAAAAGGGGATTGCGGGACGCCGCGACTGTCATAAATATGAGTCGGTCCCCCCCCCGCATCTAAATTTTGATCGCAACGGTCGTAAGGGTGAAAAAACGGTCATTGAAATGAACTGTCGTAAGTCGAGGACAACCTGTATTGCAAAGCAGGCGTGGCCAAGGTCAGCTCAGTTGAAAAAAGGCCTGATGCACTGCACAACCCTGCAAGGTAGGCCACCACAAATGCCAAAAATCAATCTCTTCCAAAGGCAAGCAGAAGAGAGGAGAGGCGTTTTCGTTTCAGTTTCAGAGCACCAAGCAGCTTTAATACAGAACAGTTGAGCTAAGCCACGCCCAGGCTCCTTGCTGTCTCCTTCTTGCTCACACAGCAAATACTGTTTCAGTTTCCAAACAGCCCTCAACTCTCTCACACACTGACAGGACACTAGCCAGAGGAATTCCGATGGATGCTGGTAGGCAGAGGCAGATATTTTCCCCTCTTATTTTCCTCCCCTCAAAACGAAGCCCCACCGTATGGTTTCGTAGGGAAGCACAGGGATCGAGCTAGTATTTTAATAAACTTGATCATTCAATCGACTTTTATCCCCAAATGGATGAGCTAAATTTAAAAGAACAGCCTGCCTCGAAGCAGGGGGAGGGGGAATTACAAATGGTCCTTGAGTTACAACGGTTCGTTTAGTGACCGTTCAAAGGTCCAACGGGACTGGGAAATGAGACTTACAACCGTTTTTCACACTTAACGAACCGTGGCAGCCTCTTCATGGGCACGCAATCAAAATTCTGGCGCTTGGCAGCTGGTTCATATTTATGACGGTTGCCGTGCGATCCCCTTTTTGTGACCTTCTGACGAGTGGGGAAGCCAGGTTTCACTGAACAACCGCGTGACTCTCTTCAGAACCGCAGTCTTTCGCTTAACGACCGGGGCATGCAAGGTCATACAAAGCAGCAAAACTCATTTTTCTTGCTTAAGCAATGGAAATTTTGGGCTCCGTTGTGGTCGTAAGTTGAGGACCAGAGGTACAATTTTCCAGAGGGGTGGGGGAAATGGCCATAGAGATATTGTGGGGAGGGGGGGGACGACAAAGAGAAGTGGGGTGCCTTCCATATTGTGACCTACGTGGCTTTTTTCTGCCCAGGTCGTGTCTTCCACACATCCTCTCGAGTTGTTAGCTTGTTCTTTGCCAGCGACAAATGTTGCACAATGCCACACTTGACATGCGGCCTTTCCCACACACTTTCTGAGTGGAGGGGCTCCTCACACACCCCAGTCTTTCGGTTTGTCCATCCGTTCGGTTTTCTTTTCATCCTGCCTTTAGGACTCGCCTAAGTCACCCGAGATGGGAAACCTACGTAATAATTCTCCCTCCTTCTCTTTTCCACACAATAAATGGCCCTGCGAGATAGGTTGGACGGCAAGTGGCAGACTGTCCCAACGTCACCCGGCCAGCTTTCATGCCTAAGACAGAACTAGAACTCACAGCCTCCTGGTGATTAGCCCAAAGTGACCCAACTGGCTTTTTTATGGTGAAGGCACTACTCTACTACCTAACCAAGGTTACAACTAACCAGGTTTGCATGCCGTGGAAATGCCGATCTTGTGCCTTTAACAGACCCCTTGAAGAAGGCATGTGCCGTCTCACGGGGAGAGGATGACCCCGGTGGCCAGAAGGACAGTGGCCTCTCACGTCCAGTGCCCACGAGGGACTCTTGGCCCTCTTCCAAGCAGGACAAGAGTCCCGTAACGGAGCCGAGTGCGAAAGAGATCTGCACCCAAGAAGGTTAATTTGCAACAGGGAACAGCACGTCTACAAGGCAGAGGCCAAAAAATAAAAACCCACAGTATGAAGAAACTGTGTTAAAGATCAAGCTGGAACTTGTGATCTGCTTCAGATCAGGCCAGCTTGCCCTCCTCCCACCATCTGTGGTCATTGAGGGCATGCAACCAAGCGGAGAAGGCCGGCCAGTGACAGCGGGGCAAGGGTCAAACAAGGCCTTTAAAGGACCGACGTCCAGTGAAGGAACAACGGCAGGTTCTTCGAGACGTCTCCTGGCTACCATGAGCTTCCTCATCCGTCCTTGGGCCAAAAGGGACGTCCGGGATGTGATGCGGCTGGTGAAGGTGAGAAGCTGGACGGTGGAAGGGCAGAAGAGAGGCAGTGGGGCCTCAAGGCGGTCAGGAGGAAGGCTGGGGATTGGCCATAACTTTGTTTTTGATTCCTGGTTTATGTGCCACGAATCCAAAGTGACCATCTAGAGGAGGTTCCTCAACCTTGGAGACTTTTTAAAGTTGGGTGAACTTCAACTCTCAGGGTCTTTTCTGGTGGTTGAAGACAAGTCCACCCAACTTAAAGTCGCCAAGGCTGAAAAACACTGAGCTACTCGGGTCATGAAGATCTCTCTCCAATCTTCTAACGGTGTCTCCATCATCGCTGCCCCACAGTCCATCCACCTTTCTTCTGGTTGTGCTCTCTTCTACTCTACTCTTCCGCCTTTCCCACCATTACGGACTTCTCTGGAGATTGTATGGGTTGCCTTCATAGAAATTGATTGATTGATGGTGACCATCAAGGCAGTGTCGATTCTTAACAACCTCCTAGATGTTCTCCGTGAAGATCTGTCTCCACCCTGGTTCTTCGGTTCTTCCAACGGTGCCTCCATCATCACTATAGCCGAGTCCTTCACCCATACTGCTGGTCCTCCTAATCTTCTCCTTCCTTCCGATCTCATGGACTTCTCAAGAGGGCTGGGTCTTCCCATGGATTGATGTTCTTCTGTCCGATCAGTTCTGATTGACCACGTAGAAATTCTCCTTGAAGATCTGTCTCCAACCAGATCCTTCGGGCCTTCTAACGATGTCCCCGTCTCACTTCAGTTCATCCACCTTCCTTCTGATTGTCTTCTTCTCTTCTCTTCCATCTTTTCCACCATTGTGGAGGTTGTATGAATTGCCTCATTAGAAACTGAATGATTGATTGATGATGAGTGATCAAGGCAGTGCAACTCTTAGCAACCTCTTTATTGTTCTTCATGAAGATAGTAGCTGGTCCTTTAGGTTCTTCTAAGGGTGCCTCCATCACCACTACACTTCTGTCCATCTCTTCTGGTTGTCTTCTTTTCTTCTCTTCTCTTCTCTTCTCTTCTCTTCCCTTCCACCTTTCCCACCATTATGGATTTCTCTCAAGGTTGCATGGATTACCTCAATAGAAATTGATTGATTGATAGTGACAATCAAGACAGTGTCAACTCTTAACAACCTCCTAGAACACTTGTCTCCACCCTAGTCCTTCAGCTCTTCCAACAAAGCCCCCATCTCCAGTAGGACTTGAATCAAGTAGGACTTGAGTCAAGTCCAGTAGGACTTGACTCCTCCACTTTCCTGGTCATCCTCCCCTTCTTCTCTTTCTTTCCATCTTCCCCAGTAAGGAGAGCCTTGACTTGGGGTGGATGGATGGAGTTGGGTGAGCAAGAAGAACCCATCTTGATCTTTTCCTACTGCTGGAGAAACCTTGATAGCACTTTTTTAAACAAAGAAGTGGTTGTCTGAAGTTGAGGACAGATGGAGAAGACGGAGAAATGGGCTCTGTTTTGGAATCTCCCCGCTGGAGTGAGACCCCAGAGAAGATTCCAGAACGTTCTGGTCCACTCATGAGTGTTTCCATCATTTTCAGGAACTGGCGGTGTCTCACAACGCACTCCACCAGGTGAGAACTTCTCCAGAAGGTAAGAAACACGTGCCACCATCTTCAGGATGCAAACCAAAACTCAAAACAAAAAAGTTTTTAACGGAACCAAATACGACCATAACTCTGCCCCAAATTTCTGTGGCTAAGCAAGACAGTGAAGTGAGTTTTGCCCCTTCTCGCTATCGTTCTCCCCCTCCCCGTTGTTAAGGGAATCTCTGCGGTTGTTAAGGGAATCACACGGTTGTTAAGTGAATCCGGCTTCCCCGTGAACTTTGCTGGTCAGAAGGTCGCAAAAGTGGATCATGTGACCCCAGCACACTGCAAACCGTCATAAATACCTTGTTTCCCTGAAAATACAACCTACCCCGAAAGTAAGTCCTAGCTTGATTTTTTTATACATGTGTGCCCAATATAAGCTCTACCCCCAAAATAAGCCCTAATTAAGATCCCGCCCACTACAGAGTGGATGGGTAAAAATTAAGCTAGGGTGGGGATGTGGGGGGAGTGGAGCTGCCCTACTACTTACCTTTGGATAGTTGTAGCCAGGCCTCACACACCCCGGCACCTGCCTTTCTGGCCCATTTCTTCGGCAGCCGGCAAGGCTTTCCTGAAGGCCTCTGGAGCTGGTCACAAAGCTCTGGATCGATCCAGAGCTCCATTATCGGCTGCAGAGGCCTTCAGGAAAGCCTTGATGGCCACAGAAGGAGTTGATGAAGGCCTTTGGTCGTGAAAAGGAAGCCGAGGGAAATGGACGCAAGTTGTCAGGATTCTGGGCGATTGCCCGAATAAAATCATGAGCCTCCAGCCAAGCTTCACAAGAATCCAAAAGATTTATTAGGAGCAACTTGTCAGCATTAACTTAAATGAAGCCAACTCCGGCATAGTAATTTACTGTCACCTGTGACCCTGTTTCCCCCACTCTCCCCTGGGCGTGTCATCAATCAGATTCTCTAGTGAAGCATGTCCACGGGTTGGGCGTCATCAATCACGTTCTCCAATGAAGGATTTTCCCGGGCAAAAGATCCGGTAGCAAAAGATCCGGGAAAGAAAAACTGAACAACTTCCTCACACACCTCAACAGCCTACACCCCAAAATACAATTCACCATGGAAATAGAAGCTAACAATCAACTTCCCTTCCTAGATGTCTTGGTATACAAAAAACCCAATGGCTCCCTAGGACACACCATCTACCAGAAGAAAACACATACAAACCGCTATCTACACGCACTCTCACACCACCACCCAGCACAGATCAATTCCGTAGCCAAGACACTCATCTCCAGAACAAAATGCTTAGCCAACGAACAACACCTAAAAACCGAACTACACACTCTCACCAACGTACTAACAGCCAATGGATTCCAAAGAAAGAAGATTACCCACCTAATCCAAAAAGAAACCCCAACCAAAATCCAAGACAGAGAACAAGAGAATGGCAAAGCCCTCCTCCCATATATAAAAGGCACTACAGACAAAATCAGCAAGATCCTCCAAAAACACAACATTAAAACAGCATTCTGCACAAACAGAAAAATATCCACCATCCTAAGAAACCCTAAAGACAAAATCGAGTTAGAAAACCAAGGAGTATACGAAATCCCGTGCACCGCCTGTCCCACCACATACATTGGACAAACTAACAGAAGGATAAGTGCACGCATTGAAGAACATAAGAACTCAATCAAAAAAGAAGAACCGACCTCTTCCCTGGTCCAACACCTCAAAGCCACAGGACATGAGATTGACTTTAAAAATACCAGAACTATCGCCAAAACCGAACACTTCAACAACAGAATAATCAGAGAAGCCATAGAGATAGAAAAACGCCCACACAGCATGAATAAAAGAGATGACACCTCCCGCCTACCAGCCATTTGGAAACCCGCCCTCATGAACAGACGAGTACCTAACATGAAGAATGACACCAGACCCACACCCACCAGACCCACAAAAGATGCCACCACCACACTTCCACGTAAAAAGCAGACTCACACCCACACAGAAGATGAGACACGACCACGGACCAGAAGCCACACTGCAGCTGCATCACTACCCACTTCAAACCCCTCCGAGCCATACATGAAGCGAACTGACCCCCACCATGAAGATGCAGCACGACCACGAACTCGAAGCCAAACAGCAAGATCACAGCTCACCAGCTCAAATCCCCCAGCAACTAAGACTAACCTGAGCACAACCAAGCCCCCACCTGAACAGAACACACCTCTGGCCAATCAGAACACAGCCAACCCCCCAACCAATCAGAACACAGCCAACCCCCCAACCAATGAGAACACACCCCCACCCAATCAGAACACAGCCAAGCCCCCACCCAATCAAGTCACACCCCCACTAGCAGTTAAAAGGAAGAAGCAGCTGCAAGCTCACATCACTCTGAGAAGCACAGAGCGGAAGACACAAGCCTGAAGATGATGAATGAGACTTCATCGAAACGTTGCCTAGATACTTCAAATCTTACGCGGGATAAAACCCGAATAAGCAAAGATCCACATATATACATATACATATACATATACATACATACATATATACATACATACATGTATGTATGTATGTATGTATGTATGTATGTATATATGTATGTATGTATGTATGGCATTCAGCTTTGTTCGGGTATTTTCAGAATCTGAGTTTTGATCATGTCATGCAGCAATGGTCGTAAGTGTGAAACATTGTCAGAGTGTCTTTTGTTAGTGCCCTTGTAACTTTGAAGGGTCATTAAATGAATGGTTATAAGTCTATCTATATGGGACACAGGCAGGCAGGAGTGCAACAGGTCAAACTTCTCCTTTCAGTAGGGTATCTCTTGAGAGAATAACAGTGTCTCTTAGCTTGCTCCCAAGCTTGCTCCTCGACTTATAACACTTCATGTAGTGACTGTTCCAAATTACAACAGCATTGGAAAAAAAGCGACATGACCATTTTTCAGCCTTACGACTGTAAGCACTGAGTCCTATTTATGACTGTCGTAGCATCCCAGGGGTGGGTGGGTCACGTGATTCCCTTTGGCGACCTTGTGATGAGCCGCATCCAATTCACTTAACGACCATGTTCCTCCCTGAACAACTGCAGCGATTCGGTGAACAACAGTGGCCAAGAAAGGACGTAAAATGAAACTTTCCTTGATTTGTCTCGCTCCGCAGCAGAAATCTGGGGCTCCATTATGGCCATTAAGTTGAGGACTAGTGGTAGGGTCTCTTGCTTGGGCAGGGGATTGGACTAGATGACCTCCAAGATCCCTTCCGACTCTGTTATTCGGTTAAAATCAGTTAACATGGTAATCTCCAGAACAGGTCCCAGCAAATCCTTGGATTCTCTCTTTCAATTAAAACTTTTTTATTGGTTTATCAAAGTACTGGCTCGATCCCCGTGCTTCGCTACGAAACTAAGTGATGAAGCTGGGAAGGAAAATAAGGCCTCTGCCTACCAGCATCCATTGGTATTCATGTGGCTAGCGTCCTGTCAGTGTGTGAGAGAGTTGAGGGCTGTTTGAAAACTGAAAGAGTATTTGCTGTGTGAGCAAGGAGACAGCAAGGAGCCTGGGCGTGGCTTAGCTCAACTGTTCTGTACTGAAGCTGCTTGGTGCTTTGAAACTGAAACTGAAACTCCTCTGCTTGTGTTTTGCCTTTGGAAGAGATTTCTTTCCTGGTGGGGGAGGGGGAGTAGGACTCCTTAGCATCAGAGCCTGTTAATAATAATAATATAGGAAATACTCTAAATGCTCTGAGGGTCATTTGGAAAAATCCTTTCTTAGGGAGCCCCTAGAAGCCACGAGGAACATATGTGCCAAATTTCAAGTTTGTAGGCTTTATGATTCTGGAGATTTTGTGATGATGCACGTGGTATTTCACTTTTATATACATATATAGAAGGAAGGAAGGAAGGAAGGAAGGAGATAAAATGCAAAGATTCTCTCCCTTAATTCATTAAAAAAAATTGGCAACTCCGAACTCCCAGCGAGCTTTTTAAAAATGGTGTGTGTGTGTGTGTTGTGTTGTGTATCAGTGTTGCTATTTTTTCCCCCTACCTTCCATTCCAAGATCAAATGGAAAACTTGCCAAACAAGCGGTTAACCTGTTTTAAAACTTGATAAACTTCTCTGAACTTCCACAGCTCTCCAGAAGGATGGGTTTGAAAAAGACGCCATCTTCGGGTACCTGGTGGCCGAGGTGCCCCCCGCACAAAAAAGCAAAGAAGGTACAGCAAGACACCCCCCCCCCGGGGTCCCCTTTATTGGGGTGGGGGAAATGGGGGGGATCCCAGCTCTTGGGAGGGTGGGAGAAGGAGGCTGCGTGGCCAGAGATGCTGTGGGAATTGGGGGTGAAGGCGAAGGTGACGCTCCCCCCAAAAAATGATATGTCTTATCAACATCATTGGGTTGGTTACGGTGGCTGAGCAAATGGAAGAGGGTTTGGCCTGGCTTGTGCCAATTTGGTCTAGTGGTTAAGGTGCCAGGCTAGAAACCAGGAGATGGTGAGTTCTAGATTCACCATAGGAAGGATGGCTGGATGACTTTGGGCCAATCACCGGGAGACGGGGAGTTCTAGTCCCGCCTTAGCCATGAAATTCAATTGGGTGACTTTAGACCAATCACCAGGAGACAGTGAGTTCTAGTTTCGCCTTAAGCATGGAAGCCAGCTGGGTTACTCTGAGCCAATCTTCAAGCGACAAGTGAGTTCTAGTCCCGCCTTAGGCCACTGGGTGACTTAGGGCCAGTTACTCTCTCTCTCAGCCCAACCCACCTCACAGGGCTGTTGTGGGGAAAATAGGAACAGGAAATAGATATATTATAGGTATATTCACTGCCTCGACTTAGTTGTAAAAACAAAAAAGGTGGGATATGAATGAATGAATGGATGAATGAATGAATGAATGACCGACTAGATAGATGATAGATAGATAGATAGATAGATAGATAGATAGACAGACAGAGACAGACATGGATGGATGGATAGATATAGATTAGATAGGTTGATAGATGATACATACATTATAGATGATTGATTAGATTAGATTAGATAGATAGACAGACAGATGAAAGATAATGATGGATGGATGGATGGATGGATGGATGGATGGATGGATGGATGGATGGATGGATAAAATAAGTGCCCCCATCCAGGCCCCTTATGACTCCATTCTGGCCCAGAATTCTCTTCTTCTCTCCTCCCCTCCCCTCCATTCCATTCCTTCCATTCCACATTCTATTCTATTCTTAATTCTATTCTATTCTTAATTCTATTCTATTCTATTCCTATTCCTATTCTTAATTCTATTCTATTCCTATTCTATTCTATTCTATTCTATTCTTAATTCTTTTCTATTCTATTCTATTCTTAATTCTATTCCATTCCACATTCTATTCTATTCTTAATTCTATTCTATTCTATTCCTATTCTATTCTTAATTCTATTCTATTCTATTCTATTCCTATTCTATTCTTAATTCTATTCTATTCTATTCTTAATTCTATTCTATTCTATTCTTAATTCTATTCTATTCCTATTCTATTCTATTCTTAATTCTATTCTATTCCTATTCTATTCTTAATTCTATTCTATTCTATTCCTATTCTATTCTATTCTTAATTTTATTCTATTCCTATTCTATTCTATTCTTAATTCTATTCTATTCTATTCTATTCTATTCTTAATTCTATTCTATTCCTATTCTATTCTATTCTTTATTCTATTCTATTCCTATTCTATTCTTAATTTTATTCTATTCTATTCTTATTCTATTCTTAATTCTATTCTATTCCTATTCTATTCTTAATTCTATTCTATTCTATTCTGTTCTATTCTATTCTATTCTATTCTATTCTATTCTATTCTATTCTATTCCTATTCTATTCTATTCTATTCCTATTCTATTCTTAATTCTATTCTATTCTATTTTTCTATTCTATTCCTATTCCTATCTCATTCCATTCCATTCCATTGCACCTTACAAAAACTTTTGAACCTGGTTTCACAACCTGGTTCTCGGAGGCAGAGATCTTAATGCATCACCGGGGAAAACCCAAGGAAATTCTTGCAATGGGCCACAGAGAGAGACAGGTGCATTAAATTCACACCCCGCCCCGAGGCCCGTGAATTATGAAGCCGTTGCATTCCTCATCCCCTCTGCAGAGCTCAGGCTTTCCCTTCCTTTCCGTTGCCCGCCGTTGACTCTGTTTGCTGCAACTTTTCCTCTGCAGGACACACCATTGTCGGCTATCAGTTCCACTACCTGAGTTACTGCACCTGGGATGGCCCAATCCTCTTCGGCGAAGATCTCTACGTGATGCCGGAATTCAGAGGTAGTGGAGGAATTCGGGGTTACCCTCATAAAGTGGAATCTCTCTATGAAAAGGGAGGAAGGACCCCAAGGCCCCTCGTACATTCCTTTTTAGAGTTCACCCAATAGAGAGAAAGAAAGAAAGAAAGAAAGGAAGAAAGAAAGAAAGAAAGAAAGAAAGAAAGAAAGAAAGAAAGAAAGAAAGAAAGAAAGAAAGAAAGAAAGAGAGAGAGAGAGAAAGAGAAAGAAAGAAAGAGAGAGAGAGAAAGAAAGAGAGAGAGAAAGAAAGAAAGAGAGAGAAAGAGAGAGAGATTGAGAGAGAAAGAAAGAGACAGAAAGAAAGAGAGAGAAAGAAAGAAAGAGAGAGAGAGAAAGAAAGAGAGACAGAAAGAGAGAGAGAGAGAAAGAAAGA
>NW_020717178.1:111954-125624 GCF_900518725.1 Notechis scutatus | reverse complement strand
TCTATTCTTATTTCTATTCTATTCTTATTTCTATTCTATTCTTATTTCTATTCTATTCTTATTTCTATTCTATTATCTAACATTACAGGCAGAAGCTTTTCAAATGACCATTCCTGGGGGGGGGGGGTCAGCACATCCCCCTTAATTAAGACAGAGAAGGGAGCCAGGCAGAAGCACAAGAAAGCAAATCGCTAATCCCCAGGCTGGCCTGCCAAGTGTGCCAGCCAGAAGGAAAATAGCAAGTCCAGGAAAGAGCCAGTAAGGGATTTTCCCAGCCTAGACTGGAGGAGGAGGAGGAGGAGGAAGAAGGAAGGAGAGGGAACAGGAGAAAAAAGAAGGAAAAAGGGAGGAGGAGGAGGAGGAGGAGGAGGAGGAGGAGGAGAAATAGTGCAGGGTCTCCTGCCTGAGCAGGGGGTTGGACTAGAAGACCTCCAAGGTCCCTTCCAGCTCTTGCTGTTCCATTATTCTCTGAGCTCGATCTTTTTCTTTCGTGACATGACTAAGGAACATCATCAGTGCTGGAGAGAGAGAATGCGAAGAGGAGGAAGGGGAGGAGGAGAGGGAGGAGGAGTAGGAGGGGAAGGAGGGAGAGGAGTATGGGGTCCTTGGTGGTTTTCTGGCAGACGTCTCATAACCCAACTAGGGAATGTCATCCGTGCTAGAAGGGGGTGGGGGTTTGCAAAGAGGAGGGGGACAGGGAGGATGTGGGGTCCAATGTTCTCTTGGCTGTTTTCTTGTAGGCGTTTCGTGACCCAACTAGGGAACATCATCAGTGCTAGAAGAGGTTGAGGTTTGTGGAGGAGGAAGGAGAGGAAGAGGAAGGAGATGATGCGGGGGGGGGGGGGGGGGGGGGGGGAATGACCAGATGGCTCCAGCAAGGGGGGATTTCAAGCCTCCCTTTGAATGAGGTCCCCAGACGCCCCCCTAAACCCCCAAGGCAGCCATTATCCATCCCAAACGCTCCATAGTTCACCAGCCTCCTTGCTTTGCCTTCCAATGGAGGGGCCACGCAGCTTGCATGGCTGCCTGGTTGGGGGGGGGGCAGGCAGGGGGCCAGCCAGACGTGGGGCGTGCCCCAACATGCCCCCTCCATTGAAGATCCAGAGTTGCCCAGGTGACCAACACCTTCAGTGGGAAAGTGGGAGGGTCCTTATCATTTTGCAAAGTTTGCATTTGACTTACAAATAACTCAAGCCAGCCACTCTAGAGATGCCCACTGAGAAGGTGAATGCCATTTAATTATTATTATTATTTTTTAAACTCGGGTTGACCTGCTGAGAACCACACTTTTAGTCCACGCAGGTGTATTGCAATTGCAACTGTAATTATTGTAACTCTAATTGGCCTGAGTGCCTCCTCTGTTCTTTTGATTATTGCATTTAAATCTAGCTTAATTGTTTGCCATGTGAGACATTACGATTATTTTTAACTTCGCTGAGCTCTGTGCGTCACTCACAGTCACATGCCAGAGAAGATGGACGGCCTTATAAATTTAAAAAATACTATTTTACTCCTCATTTAACAAAATCTGCTACTCACCATTATTGGAATGACGAACAGGGACCAAATGCAAGACGGAATGTTTTTCTGTGGAGATCAAACACAATTGTAAATAATGGGGATATTATATGGATGACAGCTTAACAATCGGTAAACAGATTTCCTCACTTAAGTATTTAAAATTCGTTGGGCCTGTTTTTCAAAGGTGGGAAACTAATGTTGTTGTAATATATTAATCAGTGTGCTACTCCCTTTTTTAAGTGCACCTTTCCCTTTTTAATGTCATGTTTTTCTTTTCTTTTGTTTTTTTTAAAAATGGGTGTGTGGAAAGGGAACTTCATGAGGACAGTGGTGACACCCAAGCAGGAAAAGCCCAAAGGGAACATCAGGCCAGCCATAAAACAAACTTGCATAGGAAAAGAGATTTAATAAAAGGTATTGAAAGAAGCCCCCTAGACAAAAGCCAAGTGATTAAGAAAGCTAGGGAAACAAGAAAAAGAAATCACTTACAAACAACAGGTCATGCCAAATCAGCAAAACAAAGAGACAAAAGACACGAAATAAATTCCATAGCAGACAGGAGATTGCCACAAAACAAATATAAGAAAACATTAGGACGAAACTGATAATCCAATCAAACCACCCCGCGGAGTTTACCCTCCGGCGGAAATGAAGACAACCCCTGACAGGATTTAAAATATTAAGAAATACAAACACAAGCACTCACACACAAAAGGAGAAAAAAGTATAAAAATCAGGGGTTTATTATACAAAGCCAGCTAGCCCCAGGAACGCAGACTTCTTGCTATCTCTCGCCTTCCTGAAAAATAAAAAGAACCAGCTTCCAAGTAGTTGTCTGAATCCCTGCACTGGAGTTCTCCCAGCAGGAAAATCGAACCCTCAGAAGAAAGGCATTTTGCCAGCCCTTCAACGGGTGTTTCGTATTTTACCTTTTTTTGGAATAAAATAAAATTAAAATTAAAAAAATGGGATTTAACTGAAAACACGAACCAGGCCCTCTGCATGTACTCAGGAACACTGTCCCCTCATTTATGGCTGCTGTGAACCCTGTCAGGTTGAACCCAGCACAGGAAATACTTCTTAAAACCATGTTTCTCAAACTGGTTACATGAACTGAAGACTTAGTATAACCATGATGGTTTGTTCCTGATCTAACTCTCTTTTTTGGGGGGTCCCGGAATTTCCCCAGCCACCAAATGTTTCAGCATGGATAGGACGAGAAGAAACGTAATTTATTTGTTGATGGGGAAACTTGCTTAATAGACGGTGGGAATGCGGTCAACGTAATATACCTTGACTTTTTAAAAAAGTGGGAGAAAAAATAACCCGCGGCAAGCTAAATCCGTGAGGGGGAACCTATGGCACCCGGGCCAGGGGTGGCAGGCAGAGCCCTCTTGGTGGACATGCGCACCATCGCCAGCTGGTCTTCATGGGCACCAGAGTGCCGGAAAACGGCCCGAAAATCAGCCAAAAAACCAGGCTGTTTTCGAGCCTTTTTCAGGCTATTTTTGGGCCGTTTCTCAGGCCATTTCCAGACCATTTTTCAGGCTGTTTTCAGGCTGATTTCGGCCATCTTTTGGGGCCGTTTCTCAAGCTGTTTTGGTTCCTTTTATAGGCCATTTTCAGGCTGTTTTGGGGCCAAAAACCACCTGAAGAATGGCCTGAAAACAGGTCATAAAGAATCCTGAAAACGGCCCAGAAAATGGCCTGAGAAACGGGCCAAAAAACAGCCAAAATCGGCCTGGAAACGGCCTGAATCCTAAATTACATCAACAGAGGGATACAATGGAGTTCAAAGGAGGTACTAATACCATTCTGTAAAGCCTTAGTAAGGCCACACCTGGAGTACTGCATCCAGTTTTGGTCACCACACTATAAAAAGGATGTTGAGACTCTAGAAAAAGTGCAGAGAAGAGCAACCAGGATGATGAGGGGACTGGAGACTAAAACATACGATGGACGGTTGCAGGAACCGGGCTTGGCTAGTCTAGGGAAGAGAAGGACCAGGGGAGACATGATAGTGGTCTTCCAATATTTGAGGGGCTGCCACAGAGAGGAGGAGGGGGTCAAGCTATTCTCCAAGGCCAGACAAGGAACAATGAATGGAAACTGATCAAGGAGAGATTCAACCTGGAAATAAGGAGAAACTTTCTGACAGGGAGAACCATCAACCGATGGAACAGAAGTTGCCTTCAGAAGTTATGGGAGCTTCATCCCTAGAGGCTTTCAGGAAGAGATTAGACTGCCCTCTGTCAGAAATGGTGTAGGGTCTCCTGCTTGGGCCAGGGGGGTTGGACTAGATGACCTACAAGGTCCCTTCCAACTCTGCTAATCCCCCAGGGAGAACCGTCAACCGATGGAACAGAAGTTGCCCTCGGAAGTTGTGGGAGCTTCATCCCTGGAGACTTTCAAGAAGAGATTAGACTGCCCTCTGTCAGAAATGGTGTAGGGTCTCCTGCTTGGGTGGAGGGGGGTTGGACTAGATGACCTACAAGGTCCCTTCCAATTCTGATTATCTGTTATCTATTATTTTGCTCATAACAGTCTTTTCTAAAGACCATCAAAACGACACAAAACATGGCAAACTCTCCCACCCAGAAATTAAAAACTCTGCAAAATTGCAAAATCATGCAAAATTTTGGGCTAAACCTGTCTCGTTGGGTCAAAAACGCTTCTCGGGATTTCTGGTGCTTAAAACCTTTTTTCCAGAGGCAATATTGGAAGCCCTGCAGGATCGAGATGTCTTTGTTTTCTTTTTCACGGGCCGTTTGAGGCACGTCACAACTCTGGAGGCACACAAAAGGACACAATGTCCTCATCAT
Source organism: Notechis scutatus (assembly GCF_900518725.1). The sequence goes on along the minus strand of NW_020717178.1, from coordinate 121,281 downwards.
TTTTTCTATTACTTTCACTTCCCTTCTTTCCAACCCTGCAATTTTTGCTCCGGAGCTCTCATTCGTTCTGCTGCAAAAAAAGTTTAGTTGCCTGGACCAAAATTGTCGCTTGGAGAAAGCGTGTAATTCTGGTTGCATGTGTGCAGGGGTGGGATTCTACCAGTTCGCACCTATTCGCTAGAACCGGTTGTTAACAATCTAAGCAGTTCGGAGAACCGGTTGTTAGAAGAAATTACTGGGCTAATCCTGTAAGGAAGGCAGGAAGGAAACATTCTGGTGTTGCTTACAGAAACTGCCTCTCCGTTAACCCTTATTGCATTCTTGGCAGGACTAGACTTCCTGTCTCAGGAACTTCTCTGGAGTTTTTTTCCCCTCCTTTGCTGGTAATTTGCTTGTGTGGAGGGACCATTCAAAGTTACAAGGGCACTGAAAAAAGTGACTTATGACCATTTTTCACACTTACGATTGTTGCAGCATCCCCACAGTCATGAGAGGCCAGGCGTGGAGATGCGTGCCTCGATGTGATATTGAGTTGGCCACACCCAGCCAATAACATGACCATCAAGCCATGCCCACCACCTAAGCCACGCCCACAGAACCGGTTGTTAAAAAATTGAATCCCACCCCTGTGTGTGTGTGTGTGTGTGTGTTACAGGTTGGAGTGGCTTCCTACCCCGTCCCCGGTGCCAAAGACAGGGCTGGCATTGACCTAGCCTCCTTTTGCAAGACTGTTGAGAGCAGAGTAAGAGAATAACAGAAGAAAAATACGAGAATAACAGAAAGATAAGAGAATAACAGAAGAAGAATAGAATAGCAGAATAAAAGAATAACAGAAGAATAACAGAATAACAGAAAAATAATAGAATAGAAGAATAAGAGAAAACAAGAATAGAAGAACAGAATAGTAATAATAGAATAACAGAAGAATAAGAGAATAGCAGAAGAATAAGAGAATAATACAATAGAATAACAGAATAATAGAATAACAATAATAGAATAAAAGAATAAGACAATCAGAACAATAGAAGAATAGTAGACTAATAATAATAGAAGAAGAATAGCAGAAGAATAAGAGAATAAAATAATAGAATAACAGAAGAATAAGACAATCAGAAGAATAGAAGAAGAATAGAATAACAGAATAAAGGAAGAGTAGAATAAGAGAAGAACAGAATAACAGAATAACAGAATAACAGAAGAATAGAAGAATAACAGAATAACAGAAGAATAGAAGAAAAATAGAACAAGAGAATAAGAGAAGAATAAGAGAAAGCAGAAGAATAACAGAATTACAGAAGAGTAAGATAATAACAGACTTGGAAGGGAACTTAGAGGTCTTCTAGTCCAGCCCCCTGCTCAGGCAGGAAGCCATATACCATTCCAGACCAATGGCTGTCCAATCTCCTCTTGAAAACCTCCGGTGTTGGAGCACCCACAACTTCTGGTGGCAAGCAGTTCCAAAGGTTAATTGTTCTCCTTCTTAGGATGTTTCTCCTCAATTCCAGGTTGCTTCTCTCCTTGATGAGTTTCCATCCATTGCTTCTTCTCCTGCCTTTGGGGTTTTGGAGGTGGACACCTCTCGAATTGGCACTGTGCGGTTGGGTCGCCTGGATCAACACCAACTGTGGTTCTTTGCAGTAATGTTGTGGTTTCTGTTCTTTTACCCAGACTTCTTTTTAATAGCATACCTGGTTGCTTTTATTACATTATACACTGCCCAGATTTGTCCAGGCTCTGTAGTTTGATAATAAATTGAGTAAAAGGAAAAGAAGGACTGGGCAGGGGTGGGGGGATGTGATAGCAGCCTTCCAATATTTGAGGGGCTGCCCCAAAGAAGAAACTAATCAAGGAGAGAAGCAACTTCATTCAAGTTGCGAAATTTCCTCACAGGGAGGACAATTAACCAAGGGAACTACTTGCCACCAGAAGTTGTAGGTGCTTCATCGCTGGAGGTTGCTAAGAAGACACCTATTTGTCTGGAATGGTATAGAGCCCCCTGCTCAAGCGGGAGTTTGGACTAGAAGATCTCTAAAGGTCCCTTCCAATTCTCTGATTCTGTTCTGTAATGAAGGCAACCTAACTTTTAAAAGACCAAAAAAAAAAAATTCCCTGGGAGAAGGTTGGGGCTCTACAATCACACACACACACACACACACAGAGAGAGAGAGAGACAGAGAGACAGAGAGACAGAGAGAGAGAGAGCCTTGAAGTAGACAGTGCGAAGTTATATTTACTCCATGTTGTTCTTTCTAAGTACGGTCTACTCACTGCGGGGACGCATGAGAGGTTCTTGTTGAGGGTTTTTCGCCACATCCCTCGTCCATCTCGTCCTTCGCACGTGAGCCACCGGGCCGCCAACATCTCTCTGAAAGCCAGAAGAGCGACCTCAGCAGTCCTACCTGTGTACCTGTATGGCAGGTTGAGCTCCAAAGCAGCAGGGGCTTGGTGGGTAGGAAGAGCAAAGCACGCCAGGACTCTCGTTGCCTGGGGGAGAAAGAGCAGCGGAGGAGGGCGGGGGGGGGGGGCTGGGCTGCTAGCGGTTCGCCCCGGTTGATGCGAACCGATTGCTAAATTTTATCATTTTTAATGACCGGTTCTGCAAAGCGGCAAATCCCACCCCGGTTGGCCCTGCCCACCCCAGCCTGCCGCCTCCCAGGCCAGGAGACCCCCCCGCAGCCCATTTTGGATGCCAGGTAAGTACAGGGCCCATGCGGAGGCTCGGGGAGGGTGAAAAACGGGCCTGCCAGAGGCTCAGGAAGGGCGTTCGGAGCCTGGGGAGGCCATTTTTGCCCTCCCAGAGGGTCAAGGAAAACAGAGAGCCAGTTGCTAAAATTTTTGAAGAGGGCTGCCAGGATTGGAAGTGGGGGGGGTGGGGAGAGGGTGCCGAGAAACCTTGATTGACACTTGGGGGCATTTCAAGGTTGCAAATTAGCTCATTCAGTGCTGTGGACTTCAACTCCCCAAATTCCTCAGACAGCATTAAAAACTTGCTGTCGTTCGTTTAGTGCAGCACTGAAAACAGTGACTTAGGACCATGTTTCACCCTTACAACCAACCGTCACATCATCCCCCGTGGTCCCGTGATCGAAATTCAGACCCTTGGCCACTGACTCATATTTATGACGGATGCAGTGCCCCGAAAAGAGGTGTGTGTGTCACGCGATCTCTCTTTGGCACCTTCGGTACAGGTACAAGTTTGCTTAATGATGGCGTGACTGACTCAACCCCTGCAGCGATTCACTGAACGACGGTGGCCCCAAAAGGTGGCAAAACGGGGCAGAATTCAACTTAACCGCTGTCTCGCTTAGCCACGGAAATGTTGGCTGTGTCAATGGTGGTTGTTAAGTCAAGGACTAGCTGTATCTACCGGGCCGCTGATAAATAACAACAACAGAGGAGCAAAGGGTGTCCAGAAAAGTTGGCCATCCTTTTTGAAGAAGTGTCTCATTTTTGGCCCTTGGGGGGAAAAAGGGGGGGGGATTTTGCACCCAGGGACAATTTCAAAGCTGCTTCCATCATGATTGAAATCTGGTGGGTTTTTTTTAACTCCAAAGTGCCAGAAGATAAAGTTCAAAAAGAAAAAGAAAAAAACGGAAGGAGATAAGGGAAGGAGAGGAGAGAAAACAAGGCTGGCTTGGAGAGGATTCAAGCTCCCGGATTTTCTCCTGGCCACGTGCCTGCGTGCCACGGCCTTTCTGACTGGCGCTCTCAAGAGAGGAAAATCTTTATAAAACGTTTTATAGGTGGCGCTTGCCATCATGCAAGATTGGCAAAAAAACATTTAGCAACAACATGTCCGACAAGGGTTGGAAGTCTAATCGGACTTTAGGTACTTATTATCTCATGTGGTGGACATGAATGAAAGCAAGAAAATATTGGACAGAAATAGATACATGGTTGGAAAAGATAATCAAACAACATTATAGATCTGATATTTTGGTTGGGTATAATGCCCAAGGAGGGCTATGATATATGTCTAGTTTTGCGTTTATTGATAGCTGCAAGGATTGTATTTGCACAATACTGGGAAAAAAATGAGAACGCTCCATCCGAGGAGGATGTAATTTGGACAATATTAGACTGTGCAAAGATGGATAGATTGACATTAAAAAAAATAAAGGACAAAGAAGACACAACTATTACTGAACATGGAATAGATTTTTACGAGTGGTTAGAGATAAGAGGTAGAAATTAGATGAAGAAAGATTTTGTTGAGTATGAACTAAATATCATGATGGTTTATAATTATAAATGTGCCAATATAACCAACGGAGTTACAAATAAGCTAATAGAAAGATAAATCTAGTTAAAACTATTCTGTTACACTATTACTAGTGTTATTGGGATGTATGTTAATATTCCCTTTCTGTTCTTCCTTTGCTTTTTTGTAAATGATATGCTCTGACGATACACTCTATTCAAAATGTTGATCAATAATAATAAAAATATACATTAAAAAAGGAGAGAGAGAGAGAGAGAGAGAGCGCTAAATGGCTGCCACAAAACACAGACAATGACTCTCTCCTTTTGCACTTGGCACATGCTCAGAGGTCCTTTATTTCCCATCGTGAGGCATACACCCCCTCCCTCTTTGCATATATCTGACGGGTGGGATTCTGCCCAGCAAAGACACATATCGGAGAGCTAAGGAAATCATTCATTTTGCCCGGCCTAGAAGTTGAATTTGCAGAAAGAGGGAAAATATCTGCCAATTCTCCAAAAGTCGAGAAACGGATAGAAAAATTGTGCAACAAAAAATTCCTTTTTTCTTGTAAGGTGTGTGTGTGTGTGGGGGGGGAATCATAACCTCATCCGAAGGTTTGCAGAGTCAGCGAAATGGCGCCTCCCATCCAGAAAAATGCCCCCTCCCTCCCCCCCAGGCCCACTTGCCCCACCCCCATCACTCCATGATCCCAAATTTTCTGGGAAAACAGAAATTTTAAGCTAAGCCAAGATAATTTGGCTGCAGAGACAAAAAAGAAAAAAAAAAACAGGACCCCTTTTTGCTCCAAAACCACTGTATCAGATTTGCTCCTGCCTGCTGGATTCCAACACCCATCTTCTCCCCCCCCCCCACTGTCTGGCTGGGGGATGATGGGAAGGTGGTTTGCTATCCTGTTCTTGGAGGAGGGAGGGGGCAGCGGGAGTGCCTTATGGATCCCAAGTTGCGTTTCCGCCTTGCGAATTTACTACCGGAGATGCATTTAAGTCCGGTCTAGAATTGCACAAATGGAGTGTGTGTGGGTGGGGGGGGGGATGTCAGAGCCCCCCCCCCTGGAGCCCTCGAGGGGGCCCAACCCGCCTTCTGCAGAGCCCCCCCTCCCTTACCTGCCGTAAGTCTGAGGCATCCCGTTGTCCATCCGTCCCGGGGGCCCGACACAGTGCTTCTCTCCTCAGCATGGCCAGCTCCTCTTTCAAGCTTTCCAGGCTGGCTTGGATGCTAAACAGCATGAAAAGACAAGCCAGCAGGCCCACTGCCAGGGCCCCCACAACGGCCCAGGGGGTTGGGGGGCGCTGCCTCACCCCACAGGAATCCAGCCCCGAGAAGGGGCTTAACCCACCCCTCCAAATCTTGAGAGGCATCATTCTTTCCAGTTTGTTCCCCGGTCGAGGCTTCTCCTGCCCCACAGAGGCCAAATCCTGCCTCACAGAGCTCAAACCCACAGAGGACCCTACATCGGAGACCCCCGCGGTCCCCCAAAGCGGGAGGATTGGCCCAGGGCTCCTCATCGCACCCCCAGGTTTAGTCTCCCAGATCATTCCGGTCTGGCAACCGCAGCTTTTGCCTAGGGGGCTTCCCGGTTTGGGGCGAGGTTGTGCCCCAGTTCCAGAAGGATTTGCGTGGCAAGGGTCCCCAGACATGACTGGCATCCCCCTCCTCACACACCCCAAAGTCACCGCCTGGCAGAAGGAACGTGCAGCATCTGGACTTTGGCGTCTCCTGGCTGCAGGCTGGAGAGGTCTGGTTGTGCCCCGGGTGCAGACCGCATGGGTCTGTGTGTGCCCACGGGTGGCTGTTTGCAAGGGGAAGAGGGGCCTCGCCCGCCGCTGGCCAACCCACCCTGAGGCCTCCCCCCCCCCACACCCTTCCTCAGCTTCCTGGACACCGGGATTTCCCCCTGCGGGGAGCAGGCGAAGTGGGTTGCCAAAGGCCAAGTGAAGAAGTTGTGCAACGGGTTGAGGAAGCTGGGCAGGAGCCGTGCCCGCCCTCCTTGGAGAGCCGCCAAGTGGCAGTCAAGCACCACATCCTGGCATGCATGCCATACTTTCCTTCCAGGCTTGGCAAGGGCCTGGCTGGCTGCTCCCAGGCGTGGCCACTTCCCGGCACCCAGACCTCAGGATCGCCTGCTAATCCCAGAAAGCCAGATTCCCAGGACGGCTGCCAAAGGAGACTTGGACGAGCTCCCTTTAAGGAAGGAGGCCTCTGCGTGCCCTTTCCCAGCGAGCTCCGGTTCCGAGAAGCCAAGGGGGCCCGGGGTGGAGGGGGTGGGGGGCTCTGACCGCGGCCCTGTGGCACGTCCCAAGGGGAAGGTTGGGAAGTCAACGGCGGTCGCTGCAACGGAGCAGGCTTGGAGGGAAGCAGAGATGGCCGGCCACGGAACAGAATAACAGAATTGGAAAGCACCTGGGAGCTCTTCTTGTCCAAATATTCTTGGCTGAAGGGCTAGGAAAAATTTATTTATTTTTTTAAAAGAAGAAGTTGTTGGGAAGGTTTTTGCTGATGTATATTTTGTACGTACCATGTTTTCCCCGAAGATAAGACTGGGTCTCATATTAATTTTTGCTCCAAAAGACGCGTTAGGGCTTATTTTCCAGCTGGGTCTTATTTTCGGGGGGAAAGGGTATATACATCCTGTTTCCCTGCCAATAAGACCCACTGGTATGTGTGTGTGTGTGTGTGTGTTTGTGTGTGTGTGTAAACATCCAGCGTGCAAAAAAAGAGAAGTTTGAGACCAGACTGAGAAATCCCCAGTTCTGCTCCTCCTCGTCTGGAAGACCATGGAGGGTCAGGGCTTTAACCGCAGCCCACCAGCTGACAGCCATGTCGGCTAGGAACAGGGGACTTGGGTTTCTCAGCCAACTTGGAGAGAAGTTACCTTAAATAACATTGTCCAGAGGACAGAGTGGTTTTCTTTTCTTTTCTTTCTTTTTCTTTCTCTCTCTTTTCCCTTCTCTCTGTCTCTCTTCTTTCTCTTCCTTTCTTTCTCTCTCCTTCCTTCCTTCCTTTCTGAGGGCAGAGTGGTACTTCTTTTTCTTTTTCTTTCTTTCTTTCTTTCTTTCTTTCTTTCTTTCTTTCTTTCTTTCTTTCTTTCTTTCTTCTTTCTTTCTTTCTTTCTTTCTTTCTTTCCTTCTTTTTCTCTTTCTTTCTTCCTTCCTTTTCTTTCTTTCTTTCTTTCTTTCTTTCTTTCTTTCTTTCTTTCTTTCTTTCTTTCTTTCTTTCTTTCTTTCTTTCTTTCTTTCTTTCTTCTTTCTTTCCTTCCTTCCTTCCTTCCTTTCCTTTTTCTCTCTTTCTTTTCTCTCTCTCTCTCTCCTGTCTCTCTTTCTTGACTGAAGGTTGAGTCAGCCTTCCCTCCTTACAAGGTGAGTAAAATGAGGATTGTTTGGGGCAAATAGGCTGACTCTGTAAACTGCTTAGAGAAGGCTGTGAAGCACTATAAAGTGGGATATAAGTCTAAGTGATATTGCTTGTGAAGGAAGGAAGGAAGGAAGGAAGGAAGGAAGGAAGGAAGGAAGGAAGGGACTGAGGGAGGGAGGGAGGGAAGAAGGGAGGGATGGGAGGAAGGAAGGAGGGAAGAAAGAAAGAGAAAGAAAGAAAGAAAGAAGAAAGAAAGAAAGAAAGAAAGAAAGAAAGAAAGAAAGAAAGAAAGAAAGAAAGAAAGAAAGAAAGAAAGAAAGAGAAGGGAAGGGAAGGGAAGAAGGAAGGGATGGAAAGAAGGAAGGAGGGAGGGAAGAAAGAAGGAAAGTACTGAGAGAGGAAGGGAAGAAGGAAGGGATGGGAAGAATGAAGGAAGGGAGGGAGGGACAGAGGGAGAGAGAGAGGGAGGGAAGAAGGAAGGAAGGACTATAAAGTGTTATATGAGTCTAAGGGTTCTTACTAGTGCGAACACCCTCACTGCCATCCTGTCCCAAGGTTATTCTCCGTAAATCCTTCACTCCAATTCACGAGAAAGACATGAACGCAATCGTGTTTATTGTCCAGGTGTTCGCAGAAAACGTACAATAACGTGCATAGACTTGAATTATAGAACGCTTTGCTTGAAATATGGAGCTGAAAGTTGCTTGCTTCAAGCCAAAAGGGTGGCAGGTGACAGAAATAAAGGCCTATACAGGCAGCCCTCTACTTACGACCACAATTGAGCCCAAAACTTTAGTCGCTAAGTGAGACATTTCTTAAAACAGGTTTTGCCCCATTATACTGCTTTTTGGCCACCTTTGTTAAGGGAATCGCTGCAGTTGATTAACATGGTCGTTAACTGAATTGGTTTTCCCATTGACTTTGGGTGCCAGAAGGGAATCACGTGACCCCAGGGACATTGCGACCGTCATAAATATGAGCCAGTTGCCAAGCATATTAATTTTGATCAGGTAACGGCGGGTGTTGTACATTGCTGGTTGTGACGTATATTTTGAGTGGCAAGAGAGCCGCAACAGGGAGATGAAAGGGCCACATGCAGCTCTACAGCTGGAGGTTGCCAATTTGTGATCTAGGCCAGCCCTCCACCCAAGCAGACCTGACACCATTTTTGATTGTTCCTTTAAATCCAGACAAACAATCCCCAGTTTAAGGCTTTAAGTGGAGTTTCTGTGCAAGTTGTAAAGTCTTTGTGGCAGGTGCGACGCTCCCAACCCCCGCCCCCCCCCAAAAAAACCCCAACTCGGCAGAAATAACAATGTATCTCGGCAGAAATAACAATGTAAATCGCGGGCACGCAAGCGGAACTCAGCCGATGAGAGGAATTAAACTATCTTAACATCTCCCTTGGAGAAGGAAAAAAAACCGTTTCAGAAAAAGGAAGTGCAGTGGGTTTGAGGTACGCAAACAGGAAGTGGCGTGGGAACGAGGCTGGCATGGCCAACGCTCGGTGCCTACGTGTGGGACGTAGGATCAATGATACGCAACCAAGGGCACCCTTGCAAAGCGACGACAGCTGGCAAACCTGTGAGTCAGAATTCCAGCAATTGCCCTAATTAAATCATGATTCTCGAGCCAAACTTCAAAAAACTTCAAAGGATTTATTAGAGGCGACATATTGGCACTGCCCTGTATATCGCCTCTAATAAATCCTTTGAAGTTTTTTGAAGTTTGGCTCGAGAATCATGATTTAA
>NW_020717178.1:75529-96954 GCF_900518725.1 Notechis scutatus | reverse complement strand
CCCCCTCCCCAACCTATCCCCTGCCTTAAAAATGTCTGTGCCTCGCTTCCCAGTGGCCCCCATCGGAGGTAGCGTGGCCGAGCGGTCTAAGGCGCTGGATTTAGGCTCCAGTCCCTCCGGGGGCGTGGGTTCGAATCCCACCGCTGCCAAGAATGGTTTTCCTTCCCCGTGGCTTTTGTTGGGCCGGACGACGCTTCTCCGGACACGGAAGCGGGGGAAGAATCGTGTCGCGGTCTCCACTGGTCAATAAGTCCTCCCCACTACCCTCTCTTTTTTTAATTACATGATTCGAAGCGTGCAAAATCGCCTGTTATGTAGATCTTTTGGCGCCACATTTTTCCATCCAGCGTTGGTGGTATAGTGGTGAGCATAGCTGCCTTCCAAGCAGTTGACCCGGGTTCGATTCCCGGCCAACGCAGTCTCGTTTTCTTTTTGGCAATTCATTTTTCTTTGCACAATATTTCTATGCAAGGGGCGTTTCTTGCCCCCCCTCCCCCGCCCCAATTCGTAAGATGCTTCATTCTCCCCCCGGCAGCGCAAGAGACGCCCCCTGCTGGCCTGTTGAATTCAAGCAAGAAAAAAAAAAAACATGTTTTCCAGGAAACCACGTTCAGCAAGCCATGAAAGTGGAATGAGAATGGAAATAATTCTAATTATTTCTTGGCTGCAGAGCCAGCTATGCAGGGCGTGCAAGAGGTTGGGGCGAAAGTGTGCAGCCTTCTTTGGAAGAAGGATATATATATATATATATATTTGTTTCTGTAGGACCTCGCGGTCGTGGTGCAGGATTTTACTGAAGAGGGAAATGGGAAGGAACCCACTATGGAAAGGTGCAAAAAAATAATAATTAATCATCATCATCTCCTTTTAATGACCCTGTAATCATTGCGGGGTGCAGTCTGGGCAACTGAATGGAGCTAGCAGTGTGTTTTACTGGCCGGATGCCCTTCCTATCACAAGTGTGGAGTTTTTTGTTCGGCAGATATATTCTCATAGTGCCCAGAGAAATATTTGCCTCTACCTAGGATCGAACTCACAGCCTCCCGATTGTGAGGTGATAGGCCAACGCACCACTCATTTCCATTCTACAAATGGACCCCCAAATTTGAATGGCAACTGGATGGAGGTGAATGTTTTTACTGGCCGGATGCCCTTCCTGTCGCCAGTGTGGAGTTTTTTGTTCGGCAGATATATTCTCACTGTGCCGAGAGAGAAAAATATCTATCTTCCTCACATTAATCATTTTAATGACCGTTCAAAATTACAACAGCGCCGTTACAGTGAGACTGATGATCCTTTTTCACACTTACGTGACCGTTATAGGAATGAATGAATGAATTCTTTATTGGAACGTGTGATTAGACACACAAGGAATTTCTTGTAGCATCTACATCAGTCACACGATCAAAATTTGGGCAACGGGTTCATAATTACGACGGTCCCAGTGACCTTCTGATGAGAAAAGTCAGGGAGGAAGCCAAGATTCGCTTAACAACTCCCGTCGCTAGCTGAACCAAAGTGCAGTTGGCTTGCTTACCACGGTGGCATGAGAGGTCGTAAAACAAGGCAAAAGTGAACAAATTCGCTTCGATAAAGGTCTTGCTTAGTAGCAGAAATGTTGGACTCAATTGTGGTCATAAGTCGAGGACTACCTGTACCTTGGGGTGGGGTGAACTGCTCCTGCCTCTGGAAGTTTGATCTAAGCCCTTGCAAAAGTTGCTTCTGTTATGATAGACAAACCATTTGGTTCGCATTGCATAGACCCAAAAATCCCCTGTACCGGTTTCCAACAACTTGAAGATGGATGGACTTCAACTCCCAGAATCCCCCAGCGAGCATGCTGGGGGAAGGGGCGGGGTTAGGGTGGGACTTCCTTTTTCTTTGCCTGTTGGGACACAGTGAACCTTAAAAATACAGGAAGTCCTTAAAACGTACCGCTATTCGCTCAGCAACAGTTCGGTTACAATGACACTGGAAAATGTGACTTAGGACAGGTCCTCGCGCTTATGACCGTTGTAGCTTTCCTGTGGTTGAATTTGGGTGCCTAGCAACCAAAAGTTAAGGATGATGGTTGCATTATCCTGGGATTACATGGTCACTATTTCCATCCCAGCCGGTTCTCAATGAGCAGTCAACGGAGGTGGCCGTTGCATGATGCCTCGCTTAATGACTGTGGCAAAACAGGTTGTAAAATCAGGCCATGTAATGCCTCACTTAATGACCGTGCTACTTAATAAATTTTCCAATGCTGTTGTTCGAGGCAGCCTGGTTTGCACCCGGGACAGCCAGATGACTTAACGAGACCAGTGGGCTTACAGCCTCAATGTTACGACGCCGGGAATGACCCAAGGAAGTGAAACTGACCACAAAGGGTGCAAAAATAATGAAAACTGAACAGAAAGGGAAATGAAAACGGCACCCACGGCAACTTTTAAGACGGGGTAGGACTTGACTTCAACTCACAGAATTCCTGAGCTGGCCATGGGTCAGAAAATGGCCACCATTCCCCATGCTGGCTCAAGGAATTGTGGGAGTTGAAGTCCAGGGGTCATAAAAGGACCATTGCTTCCCACCTGCTTTAAGATGTCTGGACTTCAATTCCCAGAATTCCCTAGCCAGTTTCCACAAATTTCCTGACTACAAGTAGGGACACTGTGGGCCCCCGGGCCCAGGGACAACACAACCTGTAACACAAGGACCCCCCCCTGGGGAATTCTTGTCCCCCTCCCCCAACTCTTGCAATCCTGAGACCCCCCCCGACGTCGCGAAAGCTTGCGATGAGTTTACAGGTGGTCCACCAGTTCTGACTGTATTGGAGCCAGCCCATTACAGTTGTAAAACAGGCCAATCATACGACCAACCCTGGTTTCCACCCCCACCCCATCCTTTTGAGGTGGTTAACCAAATGCCGTGGTCATTAAGTGAACCGGCGGTTCATTGTGGATGCAGTTTTGCTGGAAAATGGAAGTTTTGCCACTTATGACCACACCAAAAAAAGTCAGAACTTCAGGTCTGGGTTGTTAAGCCCCCTTTCTTTGAAGCCGGTCGTAATTTCGAATGGACGGTAAGCAAGCCGTCTCTTGCATTCTGAAAGAGAAGCCCACCCTCCCTACCCCCCCCCCCCCCCCTTTGCACGATTTCAAACTTCGCAAAGTCAACCGTTAGTTTAAAACTTTTTTATTTTTATTTCTTTTTTTTTTTTTGTCCAGAAAGTTACCAATTTTGCAGAGGGGGGGAAAAAAAAAAGCAAAAGCGAGAATCTCAAAAACGCTTAACGAAAACAAATGTCGCTTTGACGGCGTTGCTTCGCTTCCTTCCTCCCTCCGTTGCTGGGGGGAGGGGCGAGGTGAGACTATTGTCCTGGGGCTACAACAAAGCCTCTCTGGCCCCCGCTTTCTCCCCCCCACCCCCGGCACATACTCTGACTGCCCCCACATCCCCACCCACCCGCTTAGTGGGAAAGAAGCAGAACCAGGAAGAATAAAAATCTGGATTATTATTATTTTTTTTAAACATGCTATGCAGGACTCAAAAAACAAAACTCAGCTAAAACCAGGCTTACTCCCCCCCCCCGCTCCTCCCCCCTAAAAAGGTCCGAGTTAAAAATAAGGTCAGCCGTGAGAGTTTCGGGGTGCTCGGACGCCCCATCCCCGCCCACAATCCCGGTCAAGAAACTTCCTAGTTTTTCCAACATAAATAAATCATCCCAACCGAATACAACAGAGAAACCTACTACACGGAGGTACAGTCCATTGGGGGGGGGGGGGGAGAACGCAGCAGAAATCGGGGTAACAGGCACCCACCCGCAAAACAGATACGGATTTGGCAGGTTTATTAGGAAATCTACGCAAAAACGTTTTACAAGGTTGGATAGTTTTGTTTTTTTCTTCTTTTCCTGAAAGGTAGAAACAAGTCGGAAAAGAACAACCGGAAGGAAGAATCGAGACCTTCTCCAATTGTTCTTCCTCCCCCCCCCCCCCATGTTCACCTCTATTTTTAAAAAAATCTTGGTTTTCCTTTGGCAACTGGGCAGGTCAGCCGGCCCCCACCCCCACCCAGGACTCTTGAATGTCTGCCCCGCCACCTGCCCCTCCCCCAAATGTCCAGACTTGTCAACAAATCACCGTCGCGCCGCAACTCCTCTCCGGCCGGACAGGAGCCCCCTTCAGTTCTCTTCGTCGCTGTCGTCCGGACTGATGGCCGGGCTGGTGAGGCTGTAGGTGGGCGACGTGGGGCTGTAGCCGGGAGAGGTTGGGGAGTAGGTGGAGCCTTTGGGGGAGGTGGGCGAGTAGGTGGGCGAGGTCGGGCTGTACTTGGGGGAGGTTGGGGTGTAGACCGGCGACGTGGGCGAGTAGGTGGGGCTGGTCGGGCTGTATTTCGGTGTGGTCGGGCTGTAGGTGGGCGAAGTCGGGCTGTACTTGGGGCTGGTCGGGCTGTACTTGGGGCTGGTCGGGGTGTATTCCGGAGAGCTGGGGCTGTAGGACGGGCTGGTCGGGGTGTACTTGGGGCTGGTTGGACTGTAGCTGGGCGAGCTGGGGCTGTAGCTGGGCGATGAGGGGGTGTAGGTGGGGGAGGGGGGGGTGTAGCGGGGGCTGGTGGGGGAGTAGCTGGGCGAGGTGGGGCTGTAGGAAGGGCTGGTCGGGGAGTAACTGGGAGAAGTTGGGCTGTAGTTTGGAGACGTCGGGGTGTAGTTTGGAGACGTCGGGCTGTAGCTGGGAGAAGTTGGGCTGTAGCTGGGAGAAGTCGGGGTGTAGTTTGGAGAGGTCGGGCTGTAATTAGGGCTGGTGGGGCTGTAGCTAGGAGAGGTTGGGCTGTAGCTGGGAGAAGTTGGGCTGTAGCTGGGTGATGTTGGGCTGTAGCTAGGGCTGGTTGGAGAATAACTAGGGGATGTTGGGCTGTAGCTGGGACTGGTTGGGCTGTAGCTGGGCGATGTCGGGCTGTAGCTAGGGCTGGTTGGGCTGTAGCTAGGGCTGGTTGGAGAATAACTAGGCGACGTCGGGCTGTAACTGGGACTGGTTGGGCTGTAGCTGGGCGATGTCGGGCTGTAGCTGGGCGATGTTGGAGAGTAACTCGGGGAGGTGGGACTGTAACTGGGGCTGGTGGGGCTGTAATTCGGGCTGGTGGGAGAGTATGACGGAGAGGTGGGGCTGTAGGAAGGGGAGGTGGGGCTGTAGCTGGGGCTTTGCGGGGTGTACACCCCGGGCGAGCGCGGCTCATAGGCGGGAGAGGTTGGGGAGTAGCTGGGAGACATGGCGCCCCCTGGAAAAGCAAAAAGAAAGCGGCGTTAACCCAGGACTCCGCCCTGTGAGGACGGCACCGGGAGGGGCAGTGGGACTGGGATAGCCACGTACCTGGAGACGGAATGTAAGGGCTGGAAGGTCCCGGAGAGCCGGGGGAGCCTGGGGTGGGCGACCAGGCAGGGGAATACCCGGGGCTGTAACCGCTGGCATCGGAAGCTGCACTGGGCGAGAAACTGGCAGCCCCGGGCGTCATTCCGCTCCCTGCAAAGAGGAGGAAGGAAGAGGTGCAGTTGAAAGAAACCAGCCCCCTCCTTTCCCTCTCATTTCTCCTTCCTTCCTTTTATCCCTCCCTCCTTCTTCCTTCCCTTCTCCTTCCTTCCTTTTATCCCTCCCTCCCTCTTCCTTCCCTTCTCCTTCCCATCTTTTTCCTTCCTCCCTTCTTCACCCTCCCCCTCTTCTTTTCCCTCTCTCCCTCTCTCCCCTTCCTTCCTTCCTTCCTTCCTTCCTTCCTTCCTTCCTTCCCATCTCTCCTTTCTCCCTCCCTCTTTCCTTCCTCCTCCTCCCCTCCCTTCCCATCTCTCCTTCCTCCCTCCCTCCTTTTTCCCATATCTCCTTTCCCATCTCTTTCTTCCTCCCACCCTCCCTCTTCCCTTCTCTTCCTTTTCTTTCTCTCTTCCCCTTCCTCACCCGGCAGGGCTGTGAGGAGGGGGCACTTTTGCCCGGGGAGCAATTTACAAATAAATGTAAGGAAAACTGCCTGCATTCTTCTTCTCCTCTTGCCCCAAGCATCCTATAATGCTGATGTTGGCAGCCAGGAAGCCCCCTAGGGCCCACGCAGGGGGGGGGGGAGTAGGAGGGGGGTCTGCATATTTGAAGTGCACTCTAGATTAAGTGCTCTCAAACTTCAACACCCACAATGGAATTCTCCGAAGAGGGAAGCCAAGATTTTTTAAAAGGGGAACAAATCGACGTGCCAAGTTCGCCGAACTCGCTCTTATTCCAAGCGGACCTACAGAAATCGGAGAACTTTTTTTCCGTGATGCCCCAGGGATCCTTGTCAGGCGTATTTCCATAATATTTCTCTTTTAAAAAAGGTGTTGGGATATGTTCTCCCGGCCTGGAGATCCATCGATGGTGGCCTTAATTGCTTTGACGGATGAAAATCAGCCCACCCAAACAAACCACTGATTTAATATTTATATGTAGTGATTAATATGTATTTTGGGGTTAGGGTGTAGGCATATAGATGCACGTATATAGCATATCTATGTGTGTGCGATGTACGTGTATACTTGGGAGGGCAGGCAGCAGAATTTCGTTTTTAATGTGTGCCACTGTGCCCACAGGAAAAAATGACAGTAAAGCTAATCTTATCTTTAATCTCCTCTCTTAAATCTTCCCTTAAATCTTATCTATCACTTAAATCTTATCTCTTAAATATTAATCTTAAACCTTAAGATTTAAAGTTTAAGATAAGGATGAGGTAAGGTAAGGTAAGATTTAAGACCTTAAATTTTACCTTCATAATTTATCTTCATCTTATCCATTCCTAAAACGGCAAGAGGCCCGATACTTACCCACACTCGGAGACCAGGCGCCGTAGGCTGGCGTGGCACCTTGGTTCCACGGGGTTGTGGCAGGGGACACCCCACCCATGGGGCTGGGTGCAGAGCCAAAGAACATGCCCGTAGCTGTAAGGGAAGAAAGACAAGACCAGGACAGCAGCTCCAACAAAGCATTAAAGTTGGGTGCCAAAGATGCACCCGCTGGCACGACTTGCAACCATTCAAGGGGCTGAAAAAAAGCGACTTATGACCTGTACTCGCATTTATGACCGCGGCCGCGTGGTCAAAACTGGGGTGCCTGGCAACCAGCATGGATTCGTGGGATTTGCCACCGGCGACCTTCCCAGCCAGCTTCCAACATAATGGAAGCCATTTGATTCACTTAACAACAGTGGCCGTTTGCTTAACGAAGGTTGGCAAAAAAAAAGAAAAAAAAGATTGCGAAATTGGGGGGTAACTCGCTTAACCACGGGAATCCTGGTTGTAGATAAAGAGGACCGCCTGTATAGCTAGGGAATTCTGGGAGCTGAAAGTGGCAGCTCCAATCTCCCCCACCCCACCCCACCGCCACCCGAATGGTAAGATCCCCAGCTCTTAAAACCCACGGCTGCCCTTCCCCTGGGCACCCCGCCACCACCACATCAAGAGACGCAAAGCAAGACTTACGTCCCCCAACGCCCAGCCCAGTGATGTTGGTGGGGATCTCCATGCCAAATTTGCATTTCTCCGCGTCCAAAAGCAGGTCGAAGCAACCGGTGCCCGCGGGGGCCAGCTGCCCCAGCATGATGTTTTCCGAGACCCCTTTCATGGGGTCGCTCTCGCCGTGGGCGGCCGCCTCCATCAAGACGTCGACCTGGGGAAGGGCAAGGAGAGCGAGACCCCCCGTGGGTGGGATTTGAGCCATGGGACCACGACGGAGCAAAGCGCCCTTCCTCGGTCCCACCCGCAAACTTTCGGAGAGCAACTGCCTTGCAGTTTGGGGGGGAAGGGGGGGAGGGGTCAAGCGAGGAATTAGCCCGGACTCACTACAGAGTAGTAAAAACAAGTGGGCTAAATCTCAACCCTGTCGAATAAACCCTGAGAGCAGGGGCTGTCAAACTTGATTTGAAGGCTGCATCAGGGTTGTGTTTGACCTTGGGGGTCGGCAGCTCGATGTCACTCATGTCAGGGGTCACACCTGGGGTGTCCAAATGTGTTGTGGTCCGCTGCCGGCCTGTGGAGCTGGCGGCAGAGTCTGGCAGTGGGGAGGAACATGGGCCATTCCAGGAGTCTGGGGAGGGCTCAGATGAGGGATCTGCGTCCGACACAAAGATGGAGCCAGGGCCAACCAGGAGTTATGGGCTGACTCCGGAGCCTCCAGAATCTGACAGCAGCGAGGCAGAGGAACAGGGGGAGCCTGTTCTCAGTGCGCCCATGCACAGAGCTGCCAGAAGGGCAAGAACAGTTAAGACAAAAGGGGCGACTCGGGAGTAAGGATTGGAGGTGATTGACCTCTCCCATAAGACATAAAGGAGGAGCAAAGGGACAGGAGCCTTTGCAGGAAGCAACTTTCGTTCGTTCTGGTCGGTTTTAAACTCTGAAGCTCCGTGTTGACTTTGTGCTCCGTTTGGCCTTGTACAGCTAATGGGCCATTTAGTCGTTGGCAGCATTTTAAGGGAGATAAAGGTGGGTGCTTATCAGACTTATCCCGAAGGAATGTGGCAGAACTTCTGTTTGGACCATTCACAAACTCTTTGGGACTCATTACAGGCTGTGAATGCATATAATTCACAGCCGTTGAAATAAAAACAAAAGGTTCTTGGGAACAGCGTGTGATTGTTACCGTCTTAGGAAGCCTTGGTCAGAACAAAATGCTAAGACTCTCCCTCACTCTCATTATAATCTCCTTCCTTCCTTCCCTTTTTCCTCCCACTTCATTCTCCTCCCTTCTTCCTTCCCCTCTATCCTTCTATTTCTTCCTTGCTCTTTTCCCATCTTCCTTTTTCTTTATCTTTCCTCTTTCCCTTTCTCGTCCCTTCTTGCACGCTCAAATGCAAAAGGGGAAACAGTTTTTAGTCTTTTGTCTTGCTAGCCCTCTGCCAGCGAAAATGGAGCTCAGGGCGGGGGCATGCGTGCAGCCCTTGCCCCGAGCTCAGTTTTCAAGGCACAACAGGCTGGTTCTTTATTGTTTCCAGGGCGGCCCCATGGGCTGAATCTAAGTACCCTGTGGGCCAGATCCGGCCCCCAACCCTTAAGTTTGAAACCCCAACCTTAGAGCCTTATCTGGTCTTTCCAGGCAGAAGCTGCAATTCTGGGACGATTCTTGTACCACAGGCATAAAGCAATAAAGTAGACAGTTTGAACTCTACACAGGTGGGCCTGGCCGCTCGCGCCCAACATAAAACTTACCGTCTCTTCGAAGGAGCATTTCATGAGTGGCCCCGTGTCCTGGCGGTTGACGCCGTGCCGCGTGATGGCCATCAAGTGCCCGCGACAGGTCATGGTGTCGCAGAGCAGGGCCAAGTGGCGGTAGTTGACGTAGGAGCCGTCGAAGGAGATGACGTGGTACAGCTCCCGTTCCAGAGCCTTCCTCACCGCCTCAATTCCCAGCACCTGTTAACGAGGGAAGGCGGATTTTCAGTCACCTGGCGCTCTTCTCCAGGACCTCTCTTTATCGCAACCCCCAGGAAATGCCACGCCGCTCGGGACTCACCGTGAAAATCTCCACAATGTCGTTGGAGGTGGTGCGCACGGGGTCCACGTCTTTCTCACTCAGCACACGCATGAGGCTCACGCCATCGGTTTCCAGGATCCACTCCTGGAGGGCTTTGAACTCGCCGTCTTCCGTGATTATTATTTTCTTCTTGTTGTCGGTCTGGGGCAGGTGCATGTACACCTGAGGGAGGAGGAGGAAGAGGAGGATAAATTAACAAGGCCAGCAACCCTGGTGGGATGGGGGAAAGATAAGGACTTTGCTCAGGAGCTGCTGTTAGGACAGCCTCTCCGCCCTTGCCTTGCTGATTTGCTCAATGCCTTGAAGGGTCATGTCTGTCAGCATGTTGGATTCGATGCAGCGCAGGAAAACATCATCGTCCATCTTGTCGACCACCTCTTCCTCCTAAGCCACCAGAGAAGAAAAGTCTCTCATGGACACACATATAGGGATAAACCACGTTTACATACCATTGAAGAGAGACAATAAAGTCTACAGCATGCATTGTAATGACTGTACAGCCATACTGCAAGACAACCAGGCAGAAGATTAGCAAAGCACATCCATGAACACCAGCTGGAAGACACAATGAAGACACCTCTCACAACGCATGGGCAGATTCTGCTAAATGGACTCTTGCTAAATTCACAGGTATAAACTGGAGAAATAGAACAGGGGGGATTGTGACATTTAAAATTATACCTGTGAAAATATAAAGCAATGGTAGTGCCATTTTTAAACCTCTGAATTAACCTAAGGTGATTTACTGGAATAATATGTGAGAATTCTCCATTGTTTTGTACAAAGATTATGTTTGGCAAGTCAGGGTGTCCAGTGTCATGTCAATGATGGAGATTACTGGAAATGGAAACGAGTAAACAGGTTAAGGAAACAGATGGTATGCTACAATAATAGGGGTATTGTATAGGGAGATATGTAGTTGGATCGGTTGTGAACCTGGAAAGGGGCAAAGACTGTATATTTGAAACTGTATATAAGCCCCAGCCTTCCCAGGAAACATGCCTTCTGCCCATGAGCAGAATTCCCTTTTGCAAAAGCTCCACAATAAAGCTCCTATTTATTGTTCACGAGTCTCCAGTTGTCTTGGTACCTGAATGGTTGATTATTATCACATTTCTACTGTAACCAACCTAGACTATATTGAATCCAAAAACCCTAGGGAATTACTGGAAGCCTGGAACTAACTCAATCAGCCATCAACAGACACCCAGAAATAAACCACATTTACACACCATTCAAAAGAGACAATAAAATCTATAGCATGCACCGTAAGGACTGTGATAGCCACTGTGTTGGACAAGGCAGATTAGCAAAGCACATCCATGAACACCAACTGGAAGACACAATGAAGACACTCTCACAATGCATGGGCAGACTCCATCATAATTTCTACTGAGCATCCTAGACCAAATTGATGGAGACTGACTCTGAGGAAGAGGAGGAACAGCCAACAGTTGGGAGTGGGAGTGTGGCTCCAGAGGAGGTGGTGGAGGCTGGGGAAGGGCAGAGGCCTGCTTGAGCAGTCAGAGGAGGACCCAGGCTCATACCCTATCCATCCTAGGGAGGAGAGGATCAGGGTAAAATGTGGTCTACTCGGGAGGAGAGGGCCACGATCCTCTTCATGGGTTGCAGGTGGGAGATTTGCAGAAGAGTGTGGACTTGAGCGCTAACAGATGCTGGAGACAATTAGTGTTTTATTTCTAAAGGAGGTTTATCTTGGTTGGCGTTCTTCCAACGGGACGTCCCTGCTTATCTTCCTGAGGTTGGCAATTATCTATCCTGTTGAGGAATTTTAATCAATGTGGTTTTGTTTTTAGCTTTGGCTTCGTTATCGGCTCTTTGAATGTGAACTGTGTTTCTTGCCTGTGAAATGTTATTTTGAGAATAGTTTACTCCTCCACTGTGAACAATTAAACAGTGAAGCCAAGTTGAAGGCATTAAAGGAATTTTAATTAGGTTTTGGGTTTTGTTGTATTTATACTCCGGGTCATCACACCACACCATTCAAGAGACAATAAGGACTATACAGCCACACCGTAGGACAATCAGGCAGAAGATTAGCAAAGCGCATCCATGAACACCAGTTGGAAGACATAACGCATGGACAACCTGGTACCAGACTACATAGGATTGCTGGCACTGCCATGCACTCAACCCTCACTGGTTGGTAGAACCAAGGCTGTCTTCGACTCAAGACCATCTGCCCTAACCTGGCCTGAAAGTCATAACCACCCCCCCCCCCCCCCCCAATGCGTGAGCTGGCCAAGGCTACTCTGAGATACCCCAAGGAGGTATCTGCTTCCTTCAGATGAAGAACAGCCCGGCGATTGTACCCACTTCCCGTCCACTCCAATCCCCAGAGGTTTAATGGTAAGAGGACTGCCTTCCCCACCTCCTGCATCTTATTCTCGTCGCTGTTCATGATCCGAATGCGCAGCACCAGCTTCTCGGCGTTGTCGTCGTTGAAGATGCAGTTGAGGTCATCTCCAAAGCCTGCAGAAGAAGGAGAAGAAAGATTGTCCACGGGCTGCCGGTGGACAAAGGGGGGCAGAGCGAACTCTTGGCCATCCACCCCGCCTCACCGGCATTGATCTTCTCGGCAATCTGCTCCATGGTGAGCTTGCGGTCCGTCATGTGCTTGCGGTCCAACTCCACCCTCAGCAGCCAAGGGGAGATGCGGGTGACATCGAAGTCGGGCATCTCGTAGTAGACGTTCACCCACTCCTGGTCCTCAGCCACCACGGTGTTCTGAGGGTTGGGGTCGTAGTAGATGGCCGTGTTGGCGGTCACCTTGCGAAGGGTGGTGTGCTCCAAGCGGCAAAGGATGTCCTGGGATGGAGACAGGTTAAGACCATGAGGTCGGAGAGCCGAACCTTGGGAGCTGCTTCCCTACTGACGTGTGGCCGTCCATTTCTAGTTGGATCTCAAGAGATGATCATCATCATTTTCTTTGAACGACTCCGTAATCCCCATGCAGGGTTAGAGCCTGGGCAACTGAATAGAGCTGAGTGTTTACTGGCCGGATGCCCTTCCTGTCGCCAATGCAGAGGTTTTTGTTTCCCCCCCACCAGAAGATATATTCTCATTGTGCCCAGACAGAAATAGCTGCCTCTACCTAGGGTTGAACTCACAGCCTCCTGATTATGAGGAGACAGCTCAACCTTGATGGAGGGAGAAAATGTTGAGAGCCCAACCTACCACCTTCAGGCTAAAATTTACCCTCCACTCCGATCGGGAGGGAGGCATTCCAGCCCGTGGGTGCAGGAACCTTCCGAGATTCGCTCATCACCACAGCCAAGGCCAACTTCTCTCCCCCCCACCCCCCGCTCTCCCCTCTCCTCACCTTGGCCCTCTCAGCATCCCGGGCGGACTGTCCCAGGAGGAAGACAGTCAGAGAAGGGGTTTTGGGCTTTTTGGAAATGTTGATCAATTCCTTCAGCCGAGGCACCCCCAGGGTCACATTTTTGGCGGAGACTCCAGCATAATGGAAGGTGTTGAGGGTCATCTGGGTGGCGGGTTCCCCCAGGGACTGGGCCGCCAAGGCCCCCACCATCTCACCAGGATGGGCCTGTGGGAAAAAACGACAGCTGGGAATATCTCCTGGACTCGAGGCAGAGTTTGATGGTTTGTTAGTTTGGAAAGTCAAAAAAGAGGGCTGTGAAAATATCCACAGACCCTTCACACCCTGGACATAAGTGTTTCAACTCCTTCCCTCAAAAGGACGCTATATAGAGCCCTGCACACCAGAACAACTAGACACAAGGGGAGTTTTTCCCCAAATGCCATCACTCTGCTAAACAAATAATTCCCTCAACACTGTCAAATTACTTAGTAAGACTATTATTCTTCTCACCCTTCCTATTACTTATTTTCTTTTCTACTTACGACTATAACTTTGTTGCTTGTACCTTTACAATTTACATTGTTTTATTTAGTTTCCTAGTATGATTTGATTGCTTATTTAGTATCCTATGACTACCACCGCTAAGTGTTGCATCTCATGATTCACGATGACTGTATTTTTTAATGTACACTGAGAGCTTCGGCACCGAAGACAAATTCCTTGTGTGTCCAATCCCACTTGGCCAATAAAGAATAAAGAAAACAAGAGGTTTTATTATCGCAGGAAGTCCTCACGTTACGGAGCCTCCCTATTCGCACGTCCTCATGGTCATGAAAGAAGTCAAGTCGTGCGACCAACCTGGTTTTATGACGTCCTTTCTTGCGGCGTACGTTAAGCGAATGGTTTGTTATGTGGCTTTGCTGGGTTTTTCAACTGTCGTAAAATGCAGCCACATGACTGTGGGGCACTGCGCAAGGCCGGAAATGCAACCCATGTTGCTTGCACACCCCTAAAGTGCGGTCACATGACCAGGAGGGCGACCAGGACTGGGTTGTAATTCCTCCCTTTTCAGGTAGGCCGCAACTCGAAACATCGCTAAACGACAAGTCATAAACTGAGGACTCCCTCAATTGTTTGATGAATGGCTAACTTCCAGCTTAGCACGTCGTCAGAGTCTACCTCAGCGGTCTCTGGGCATCCATCACAAAGACGGACCAGCTCCCAGAATTCCCCAAGCAGCAGATGAGACACCTGGGAGTTGAAGTCCACCCATCTGGAGGCTGCCCGAGTTAAGGGAAGGCTGTTCAAAGGGAGGGTAACGTTTTCTGAACGTGGCTTGCTTCAAACCTGGAATAACTGCATCCAGTTTTGGTCCCCACATTACAGAAAAGATGCCGAGACTTTGGAAAAAGTGCAGAGAAGAGCAACTAAGAGGATCAAAGGCCCGGAGAGTAAAACATACGAAGAACGGTTGCTGGATTTGGGTTTGGCTAGTCTGGAGAAAAGAAGGTGTACGGGGGATGCGATAGCAGCCTTCCAGTATTTGAGGGGCTGCCCCAAAGAAGAGGGGGGGGGGGGGTCAAACTATTCTCCAAAGCTCCCGAAGGCAGGACAAGAAGCAACAGATGGAAACTGATCAAGGAGAGAAGCAACTTAGAACTCAGGGGAAACTTCCGAACACTGAGGACAATTAACCCGTGGAACTGCTTGCCACCAGAAGGTGTGGGAGCTTCATCCCTGGAGGCTTTTAAGAAGAGACTGGACAGTCACATGTCTGAAACGGGATAAGAGTCTCCTGCTTGAGCAGGGGGTTGGACTAGAAGACCTTGGCGGTCCCCAGCTCTGATTGACTTAAAACCAACATCAGGCCATCTTGGGGAACTGAGCTGCTAAAAAATGGAGGTGAATAGCTTCCCTAACCCCTCGTGGATTCCATTACAGCAAATGGAGCAAATGCCAAGAGAAATTAAGAACCTCGGCCTCGTACCAAGGAATCTTCTGACCCCTTTTTGAAAGCCGGGGCAAAATTTTCCAACCCTGAAACACACTCGAGAATTTATTTATTTCCATATCCTGAAAAAACGAGCTGTGCCACAGCAAGGAATTCTGGGCCGTTTTTTTAAGGTCCCCAGTGGGCCACTCCTTGACTAGGCTAAACGCCCCCACCCCACCCCCACCCCAAGGGACTCTCCCCCCCCCCCCTCCCCCCCCCCCCCCGCTGTTTCCACAGCTGCTCAAGTTGGAAACGAAAACGTTGCAGAAAGAGGGGGAAGTTTACAGGCTTTGAAGCAGAACTTAAAAAGTAGATCTTGGGAACTGAAACAGCTCGGTTTCACTTCTTCCTGCTGCTTTTTTTGTTGGACAGGTGAGTTTCCTGTGTGTGTGTGTGTGTGTGTGTGTGTGTGTGTGTGCCTGTAACTCACAATGGCCTGGTTGAACTTGGATTCAATTTCTCCCAGCAGCCAGTCGAAGGCCTCCCCGCTCAGCCGGAATTCCTCGATCATGCGACGGCTGCAGAGGGTGGAACGCAGGTGGATGTTGAAGAGCAGGGTGGCGTTTTCCTGGGCTTGCTTGCTCAGGGGGTCGTCGCCGTTCACGATCACCAGTTTCTTGCTCAGCTCCTTCACGCCTGGGAGGGAGGGAAGGAAGGAAAGGAAGGAAGGAAGGAAGGAAGGAAAGGGGAAGGAAGAGAAGGAAGATGACAAGGAAGGGAGGGGAAGGAAGAAAGGAGGGAAAGAAGGAAGAAAGGAAGGCTCATTTTTTTTTCTTTTTTTAACAATTATTTTAGGAAAGTTATACAGGCAGGCAGGCCTCGGCGTACAACCATTTCGTTTAGGGACCGTTCAAAGTTACGACGGTCGGAAAAGGGACTTAGGACCAGTTTTTTTCCCACACTTAACGACGGTCGCGGCATCTCCGGTGTGTGTGTGTGTGTGTGTGTGTGTGTGTGTGTGTGTGTGTGTGAGATGTGATCAAAGTTCGCCCGCTTGGCAACTGACTCATATTTATGACAGTCGCAGCATCATCCCAGGGGCCACCTGATCCCCTTTTGCCATCTTACCACAACAAAAGTCAGGGGGGGCGGGAGCCAGATCTACTTAAGAACGGGCGGATCCACTTTGACAATGGCGGCCAACAGTCTTTCATGACATTTAATAACTACAGACCTTTATCAGGCTTGGAGAGCTGACAGGCCGGTATCTTTCAGATGCCACACAGTAGCAGACAATACTTGACAAGAATGCAAGAACAGATCTTCACCCAAATGAACTAATTGTCCCCTGCAAAAGCCCACTCCTCTTTTATTCCCTATGGGAGGGCCCATTCACCGTCCGCCTGTGGCTTTATTCCAAAGTCAACCCTTGTTCCTTAGCTGTTCCCTTCTTCTGGCAGCTCTGTGCATGAGCACACTGGGAACAGGCTCCAGCTGTTCTTCTTCCCCACTGATCTCCTACTCCGAAGGCAGCTGATGACTGTCGGACGGACCTGGCCCCATCTCTGCCTCCGATGCAGAGTCCTCCTCAGAGCCTTCCTCAGCCTCCAGAACTGGCCATGTTCCTCCCCAACCTCCTCAGTCTGAGTCTGCCGCCAGCTCTGCTGGCCACTGGCGGGCCACAACAACGCCCATCTTGAATGATCTGCAGGCAAGGCCAGGCCCCCACCCTCACCTCCACCTCAGAAAAACCAGAGGTGGGTCCTCTCTATTTCCCAGGGTCCAAAACTACTCCCTTTTCTGCCAAGGAAAGCGTTGGTTTCCCAAACTCCCGGCTCACCTTCCACCACTTTGATGGGGTGCAGGTCAGAGGGGAGGCGCGTATTGATGTGGAAAATTTTCTGAGCGTTCCAGATCATGCGCAGCAGGTTGCAGGGGAGGACGACCTGCGAGGGGAGGGAAAGCACACGTTAGCACCATTTTGTAATGCCTTGGTCAGACAGACCATGCTGCATCCAGTTTTGGTCGCTACGGTGTAAAAAAGATGCTGAGACTCTGGAAAGAATGCAGAGAAGAGCAACTAAGATGATCAGGGGGCTGGAGGCTAAAACATACAAAGAACAGTTGCAGGAATTGGGTATGTGTAGTTTGAAGAAGGAATAGGGGGGACACGATAGCAGCCTTCCAATATTGGAGGGGCTGCCCCAAAAGAGAGGGGGGGGGGGGTCAACTTATTCTCCAAAGCCCCTGAATGCAGGACAAGAAGCAACGGGTGGAAACTCATCGAGGAGAGAAGCGACCTGGAACCGAAGAGCAATTTCTAGTGACATTTTCTAAAGAGAAATTGAAACGAATCCGTGGAACAGCTTGCCTCCAGAAGCGCCCTCATTGGAGGTTTCCAAGAAGAGACTGGGCCAGCCACTTCTCTGCACTGGTAAGTCTCCTCTTGAGCAGCGGGGGTTGGACTAGAAAACCTCCAAGGTCCCTTCCAACTCTGTTCTTCTGATAACACCCGTCCCCGACATCCCAGGGGCCAAGGTAACGTCCAAAGGACCCTCCTTCTGTCACGCTTCCAAACAGAAGCCCCAAAATGGCACAGAGGGTTGACTTGCCTGTCAGTTGTGTGAATGGGGAAGCCACCATGACCACCAATCAAGGGGAACGTGGAAAGGAGGAGACGCTGGTTTCCCGGTGTGGGGTTGTGTGAGCAAAAGGAGCGGAGCCGGGGCAGGTGGGTGGGCAGCCACTCACCTTGCTGTCTCCCGTGGGGAAGATGACCCTCAACACCTCCCGGTCGTCCTTCATCTTCTCAAACTCCCTCTCCAGCTCGTTCTGGATGTGGGCGTTGCTGAGGATGTCCTTCACCATCTCCTCTTGCAGGGTGCGGCGCAGAGCCCGCTCGTTGGTGTAATCGAACTTGAACCTGGAAAGAGGGAAGCCAAAAGAGGAGATATATATATATGTGTGTGTGTGTGTGTGTGTGTGTGTGTGTGTGTCAATCAGGGTGGTCACATGGCTCCTTAACTCTTCTAAAACGGGGTCTCCAAACTTAGCAACTTGTGGACTTCAACTCCCAAAATTCTTCAGCCAGGCATTTGCCAAAATCAAGATATATTACACTGGCCACATTCCTGCCATCTATAACCGTGTTTCCCGAAAATAAGGCCCTGGCTTATTTTTTTTTTGCCACCAAAAAAGGCACTCGGTCTTATTTTTGGGGGGGGGGGGGGGGAATGTTGTCCGCTGACTAAGCCAGCAAGGCTTTCCTAAAGGCCTCTACAGCCAATAACAGAGTTCTGGATGGATCCGGAGCTTTACAAGATTCAGAGGCCCCCAGGAAAGCCTTGCCAGCCTTGCAGGCTCCAGAAGAAATGGGCCGACGAGGCAGGCGTCAGGGGGTGCAAGGTCTGGCTACACCTGTCCAAAGGTAAGTAGTAGGGCAGCTCCACTCCTACCCCCGCAATCCACACCCTAGCTTAATTTTTACCCGTCCACTCTGGAGTGGGAATCTCAACTAGGGCTTATATTGGGTGCACAAGTAAAAAAATCAAAATAGGATTTACTTTTGGGGTAGGCACGGTAAAAGAATTATCCAATCCAAAAGGTGACAAAAGTCAAGCCACGTTTCTTTCATGCTGGCTGGGGAATTCTGGGAACGGAAACCCACATGATCTTAAAAGGGCCAAGTTCTAAACTGTCAAGGACACCCCCAGGCACTTCTCTCTGGGGAGCTGCGTCCTCTTGGCAAGTCCCAGGGGTATTGAGACAGCCAAAGTGAAAGTCAGCTTCCTCATTTGGACCCCACACATTCTCCCCCCCTTCCCCAAGAATGTGGGGGGTTCTTCAAAGGGCTCTTCCTCACCCACTTCATCCCAACGGGAGGTCTCCCAAAGAGATACCCATGGCTAATCCTTTGCATCCAAGCCCTCCTCAACTAGTTTGATCCTGTCATTTTGGGCTAATCGTTGGAGTTCTAGTTCCGCTTTAAGCCACCAAAGTCAGCGGATCACCAGGAGGGCAGGGAATTCTAGTCCTGCTTGAGGCACCGAAGCCAATTGGGTGACTTTAGCCCAATGATCTGGAGATGGTAAATATCTGTTCCTGCCTTAGGCATGAAACCCTGCTGGATGTCTTTGGGTGCTGTAGTCCCGCGGCAGCAGAATTGGACAGTGGGGGAGAACGGGGACCAGGCAGGACCATCTGGGTGCTGCCTCCGGAGCCTTTGGAGTCTGGCAACAGCAAGGCAGAGGAACAAAGGGAGCCTGTTCCCAGGGCGCGTGTGCAAAGAGCTGCTAGAAGGCGAGAGCAGCTGAGACAAAAGGGCAATTTGGGAGCAAGGCTGGGAAGTGGATTGCCCCTCCCATAAGGGATAACGGACAGGCCAAGAGGACGAAACCTTTGCAGGAAGCAAAGTCGTTCGTTCGGTTCAGGCTCATTCTTGAAGCTCTTTGTACTTTGGTTGGTTTTTGTTCTAGTTTGACACTTCTGTGATTGGCAGCACTTCACAGGAAAGAAAGGTGGTTGCTTATATCTTGAGGGACTGTTTGAGATTCATTACTGGCTGGGAATGCAAATAATTCCCAGCATTGCAATAAAATAAGCATGTGTGTAATTAAAGCCTTGGTCAGAACATTGGGCCAATCACCAGGAGATGGCGAGTTCTAGTCCTGCCCTAGGCATGAAAACCGGTTGGGGGAACTTCATGCCAATCCCCCCCTCTCAGCCCACCTCTCCTCACAGGGCTGTTGTTGTGGGGAAAATAAGGAGGAGAAAGGATTAGTTGGATCTGTTCGCCACCTTGGAACTAGTTATAGAAATGGATCTTGAGAAGCTTTCTCCAAAAAGAAAACGAAGAAACTCAGGAGACCCCACCCACCCCCAACAACACAGGCTGGACCCCTGGACCCTCAGAAGATGCAAAGGGCTCACTTCTTCTCAAAAGCTTTGTTGGAAGGCTTGAGGGTAGCCAGGTTCTGGAACTCCACGCTCTCTCCGGCCAGCCCATCCTCGCCGTAACGCAGCTGCACCACCTGGTTGATGGAGTTGCGGACGGTGGCATCGTACTTCACCATGACCGACTCCATGGATTTGATCAGCCGACGTTGGATGTAACCTGGTAAGCAGGGGAGGAGATCAGAATAACAGAATAAGAGAGTAGGAAGGGACATGGGAGGTCTTCTAGTCCACCCCCCTGCTCCAACAGGAAGACCCTACGTCATTCCAGACAAAATGGCTGCCCGGTCTCTTCTTAAAAGCCCTCCAGGGATGGGAGCGTCCACAACTTCTGGTGGCAAGCAGTCCCCCGGGTTAATTGTCCTCCCTTTTGGGAAGTTCCTCCTCAATTCCATGTTGCTTCTCTCCTTGGGGAGTTTCCATCCGTTGCTTCTTGTCCTGGTGCTCTGGAGAACAGGGGGACCCCCCTCTTCTTTGAAGGCACCCCTCAAATATTGAAGGGTCCAGGGCAGTCCAAATGTGAGACTTAAAAGTGTCTCTCTTTGCCGCTCTTTGTGACCTGTCCCCTGTGGGTCGGAGAATGTCTCCCTGAAGCAACTTCAACCCTCGTCCAAAACTCACCCGTTTCGGCTGTTTTGACAGCCGTGTCGATCAGCCCTTCTCGGCCTCCCATGGCGTGGAAGAAGAACTCGGTGGGGGTCAGGCCGGCCAAGTACGAATTCTCCACGAAGCCCCTGCTCTCCGGCCCGTAGTCGTCTTTAATGAAGTGGGGCAGGGTGCGATGCTTGAAGCCGAAAGGGATGCGTTTCCCTTCCACGTTCTGCTGCCCCACCACGGCGATGACCTGGGAGGCGGGAAGAGAGCGGCCGAGTCAGCCCAGGCTTCTGGGGGAACCACACCTCCCCGAGTCCCGAGTTTGTATTTATACCCTGCCATCATCATCATCATTATCATTATTATTTATAAATAAGGGTAAAGTGCTCCTTCTATTTTCCCCACAAGAACAACACCCCTATTTATCGGTTGGACTGAGAGAGACTGGCCCAAAGCTTTCATGCCTAAGGTGGGACTAGAACTCCCAGTCTCCTGGTGATTGGCCCAAAATCACCCAGCCAGTTTTCGTGCCTAAGGTGGGACTAGAACTCACAGCCTCCCCACTTTCTGGTCTTAACTCCTAGACCAAACCGGCTCTCAAAAACAATCGCCTGCCCAGGGACCTGAACCCCGGGCCCTCTGGTGAAACCTGTGATGCTCTACTGACTAAGCTTCTCCGGAGTTGTGGGAGGAGGTGAGCCCTACCTGGGAGATGTTGATCTTGGAGCCTTTGGCCCCTGAGACCACCATGGACTTGAAGTTGTTGTACTCCGAGAGGGACTTCTGGGCAGAGGAGCCGGTCTTGTCTCGGGCGTCGTTCAGGATGCGGTTGACCTGGTTCTCAAAGGTCTGGCGCAGGGTGTTGCCAGGGGTGGGCTCCAGCTCATTGTTGTGGGCTTTCTCGATGACCTGGAGGATGGAAGAGATGGCAAAGGTTCAAAGCAGGCCCAAGGAGACAGGCCAGGCTTTTCAAGACTGACTCCCTCCCCGCTTCCTTCCCCTTTCCATCGTCTTCCTCCCTCCCTCCCTTCCCTCTCTCCCTCCTTCTCATCTCTATTCCTTATGTCCTTCCTTCCCTTCCTTC
>NW_020717178.1:40819-63247 GCF_900518725.1 Notechis scutatus | reverse complement strand
CCCCCCCCCCCCCCCCGGGAGCTTGGAGGGACGCTAAACCAGCCTCCAGGCCTGCTGCGAATTCGGCACTGGGTCTGGGTTCAAATCAAAGCCTCCCCTCCACCTCTTGAGCTGCCCCGCAGCCACCTGATTCCTGGCCGAGCCTTGCATGACGACGGCCGGTCTGACGGACAGCGGAGGGACGGGGAGCACGGTGCATATCATCCACTCCGGCCGGGCGTATTTGGGGTCCATGCCCAGGATGAAGCACTCCTCGTCCGAGATCCGCTTGAAGATTTCGTGGACCCGTTCAGGGCTGAGCAGGATCTTCTTCTCTTGCGAGTCCTCGTTCACGTGCTTCCACTCGGCGTACAGCTCCAGGCCCGAGCGGCGAATCCTCGGCTGGTAGCGCCCGCAGCCCCCGTGGCCCTTGAGGGAAGGAAGAAGCCGTCACTGGGGTGGGTGGGGGACCCGAAAGGAAACCCTGGTGCAAAAGAACTTCTCTCGGGGACACTCGTTTTTTTTTTCATCCTACCTTTGTTTACACAATAACTCAAGATGGTGGACGAACCTAATACTCAATACTTCCTCCTCCTATTTTCCCCAGTTTGGTCCAATGGTGAAGGCACCAGGCTAGAAATTGGGAGATGGTGAGTTCTAGTCCCGACTTAGCCACGAAAGCTGCATGGGGAGATGACGAGTTCTCGACGACGATTGATTGGGCCAATCAACAGGAGACGACGAGTTCTAGTCCGGCCTTAGGCGTGAAAGCCAGCCGGGCGACTTTGTGTCAATCTCTAGGAGATGGCGAGTTCTAGTCCCACCTTAGGCAGAAAAGCTGGCTGGGTGACCAACAACCAGGAGAATGGGAGTTCTAGTCCTGCTTAGACATGAAAGCTGTATGGGGAGCTTTGGGCCAATCAACAGGAGAGGGTGAATTCTAGTCCGGCCTTAGGCATGAAAGCTGGCTGGGTGACTTTGTGTCAATCACTAGGAGACGGTGAGTTCTAGTTCTGCTTTAGGCATGAAAGGTGTGGCTTGGTGACTTTGGGCCGATCAGCAAATGATGGTGAGCTTCAGTTCAACCTTAGCTACGAAAACTATTCGTGTAACTTTGGCCAGTCCGTCTCTTTCAGCCCAAGCCACCTCAAAGGGATGTTGTTGTGGGGAAAATAAAAGGAGGGAGGAGGATTAGGCCTGCGAACTGCTTTGAGTTGTTTATAAAAATAATACAGTCAAAATAAAAATAAAAATCTTAAAAAACAAAAGGCAGCCGGAGAGCCTTCAGTGCAGAACTGAAATCTATCCCAATAGCCATGATCTGCTCTCCTGAAATTTATATTTTCACTCAAAACAATATTTCTCTAGTTTTTTTTTGTTTTTTTCTTCTTCTTCTATTTTCACTGAATAGTCTTTAAGGGTTAGGCAAAAGAACATTAGCAAACCAATGTGTGAACGAGCTGAAATTCACTTACCTATTATTACCCAATTGTGTGTGTGTGTGTGTGTGTTGTATGTTACCACAACATTTCTTTTTGAGTTTTAACAGGAAATCCCAATCAAGCTGGGTAGACTTGAGGCAGAATTCAGACCCAATTAATTCTATAAAAAGCTCTTTTAGCCTAAGAGCCTTTCTGGGACCTCTTTGTTCCTCTTAAATGGGCATCAATTACATTAATTCAGAAGAAAACTCAAGACACACCATCAGCAGAATTGCCCTTGGGTGACCTGCAAGGGAATATTGATGGGGGAATATTAAAAAGCAGCTGTTAATGGGGAGTTTTCTTCTTCCTTCTGAATTGACCAAGTACGGAGCATCCATATTTTTTCCAAATTGGAAATTGCAAGTGAGGCACGCGCGCACGCTTTGATCAAATTGCCCCTGGAAGATTAGCGGGTTAAAACTATCACAGGTGTTAACGTCTGCGCATTAATTTCCCCCGGTGGAAATTCAGATCTTGGGAAAGGGAACAGCTGTTTTCCAGGGCAACAGGCAGACGGAATCCGAGACTGTAATTTCTGGTTGAGACGTGATTGACAAATATTGATATTTTTGTATTTATTATCAAGGGAAAAGGTTCCCGGTCTAGTAACTAAACTTCAGTACGGGCTCCAGAAATGGCAAGTGCTGCGCATAAACCATGCCAAAGCTGAAAATCAGAGTGAATCAATTTAATGTTCGGTCAAACAAAGCAAAAAAAAAAAAAAAAAAGGTGAAAGATGGCTGAGTGACTTTGGGCCAATCACCAGGAGAGGTTGGGAGTTCTAGTCCCACCTTAGGCAGGAAAGCCAGCTGGGTGACCTGGAATCAGTTCTTCTACCTCAGCCCAGCCCACCTCACAGGGCTGTTGCTGTGAGGAAAATAGGAGGAGGAAAGTACGCTGGATGTATTTGCTGTCTTGAGTCATTTGTATTAAAAGAACAAAAGTGGGGTATCAATAAATAACCAGGCAGTGATTTTCAGGCTAGATTAGGAAAAAGTTGATTGAAAGAAGGATCAGAAGAATTCTAGGGCCAGCCAGCGTCAACGGAAGATAATTCCTTGCTAAGTCAAGGATGTTCTGCCACAAAAGGATGCAAACAAAGAAGGGCCCAAGTATTTTGCACTAAAAGTTCAGAGAAGAGCAACTAAGAGGATTAAAGGCCTGGAGACTCAGCCGTGCGAAGAACGGCTGCAGACGTTTTGGGTCTGGCTAGTCAAGAAAAGAAGAATTAGGGGTGACATGATAGCACTATTTCAGAAATTTGAGGGGCTGCCACAAAGAAGAGGGGAGGGCTGTCCACTTATTTTTCAAAGCACCGGAAGGCAGGACAAGAAGCAATGGGTGGAAACTAATTGGAGAGAGAAGCAACCTAGAACTAAGGAGAACATTCCTAACAACGAGGACAATTCACCAGTGGAACCACTGAAGTGGGTTGGACTAGAAGACCGCCAAGGTCCCTTCCAACTGTATTCTGATTGATGGCTTATTGTACCTTATGGCTATCATTTAAGTGTTGTACCTTATAATTCTTGATGAATGTACCTTTTCTTTTTATGTACGCTGACGGCATATGCCCTAAGAAAAATTCCTCGTGTGTCCAATCATACTTGGCCAATGAAGAATTCATTCATTCATTCATTCAAGGACCCAAAACCCTGCAAAAGGTTTCCAAGCTGAATGGGGAAACTCCTGAGTGAAGACCAAGAAGTGATGGTTTGGGAAGGGGGGGAGAGAGGGGTTGGCTAAACCAACTTCCCTTCCCCACCAAGTGGGGGCTTCTCACCTTTTCCTTGGTGAGGTCCTCGTCGCCTTCGGGCTGCTCCACCCCAAATTTGTTGTCCATCTCTTCTCCTCCCTCACAGATGTTCTTCCCTTTGCAGAGATCGTAGACGTGGGTCAACCGCTTCTTCGGCTGGCCTTTGGATTTAGTCAAGATATCCTTGATTTTCGGATTGTTCTGCCAGGAGGAGAAGGGAAAACATACAGGAAATGACGCCCGCGGCTTCACAAGACAGGACAAGGAAGGGCATGGAATGCCAGTAGTCTTCGCCTTTATTTACCGTTTCCCCGAAAATACGACCTACCCTGAAAGTAAGTCCTAGCTTGGTTTGTTTTTTTTTTACACGTGCACCCAATGTAAGCCTTACCCCCAAAATAAGCCCTAATTAAGATCCCACCTACTCCAGAGTGGACGGGTACAAATTAAGCTAGGGTGGGAATGGGTGGAGCTGCCCTACTTCTTACCTTTGGACAGGTGTAGCCAGGCCTCGCACCCCTCAACACCTGCCTTGCCGGACCGTTTCTTCTGCAGCCAGCAAGGCTTGCAAAGGCTTTGCCTGAAGGCCTCTGGAGCTGATGACTCTGGATTGATCCGAAGTTATCAGCTATTATTGTCTGCCAAGGCCTTCAGGAAAACCTTGCCAGCCGCAGAAGTTCCTGAAGGCCTCGGGCAGCCAAAAGGAGGCTGAAGGCTATGTGCGCAAGTGAGATTGGCGGAGGACATTCCCCGAAAATAAGGCCTGGTGCTTTTTTGGGTGGTTAAAAAAAAATTTAAGACAGGGTCTTATTTTCGGGAAAACATGGTATTTTTAAAATTTATTGGTCGCCCTTCTTATAAGAAGGTAACTCTGATACTCTGACTTACAATCTTAAATCTACAATCTTAAAAAGATGACTAAATATACCAAACTGAAAAGACAATAAATAAAATACAGGGGGGTCCTTGACTCACAACAGTTCGTTTAGCGATCAAAGTTACAACAGCAGCTTACAAAAATAACGTTAGGGCAGTTTTTCCACACGTGCAACCATGGCAATTGACTCGCATTTATGACGGTCATAGCATCCCTGGGGGGATCACATGATCCCCTTTTGCAACCTCCCGAGAAGCAGAGTCCCCGGGGAAGCCCTTAACAACCGTGTGAGTAACTGAACTGCAGGGATTCATTTAACAACAGTGGCAAGCGAGGTCATAAAATGGGGCTTAAATCTCACTTCAATCAATGTCTCGCTTAGCCACGGGCTGAGCTGTGGTCGTAAGGGCTAAAAATCCCGACTTCGACCTTTTCTCTCGGGGTTCAGCTGCCATGTTGGGGAAGCGGAGGTGCCTCGTTACTCACCGAGTCGACCAGCAGTTTGGAGCAAAAGAAACAAACGCACCGAAGGACTTTCATGGTTTTTCCTAAAAAGCCGACATGGAAGACCGGCTTGGCCAATTCGATGTGGCCAAAATGGCCGGGACATTCGGTCATGTTGCCTGCGGAGAGAAACAGGAGGCAGTGATCATAAATCATCTTTGAACAACCCCATAATCCCTTGCAGGGTGGAGTCTGGGCCACTAGAGCTAGCAGGGTGTTTACTGGCCGGATGCCCTTCCCGTTGCCAACGCGGAGTTTTGTTCGGCGGATACATTCTCATCGCGCCCAGAGAGAGAAAAATATCTGCCTCCCACCTAGGATCGAACCCACAGCCTCCTGATTGTGAGGAGAGAGCTCCAACTCCAGGCCACCCCACCGCTCTCAAACAGGAGGCGGTGATGTCCCCGGACATATTGGCCCACCACCCAGATGGGGGCACGGCCGGGGTCCTCACCTGCGCACGTCTGGCACCGCCCGGTCCTTTCGATGACCCCCTGGCGAGGATCCATCAGCCCTCCGAGTTTGGGGCGACCACCTTCCGTGGTCTCTGGGTACTTGATGCCCGTTTCGGTCACCGACATCCGTTTCTAGAAATTGCAAGCAAAGAAGCGGGTGAGTGCCGGGTGCTGGGAAGGATGGGCCTCTGGTTAAAAAAATGTGAACGTGCCACAAAGTAGTGGCAACTCCAACGAGCCAGAGAGGAAATTAATACTTGGGGGGAGAAAAGACTACAAGTGAAAAGGCAGAATGTAGGCCGGCCTAGTGGTTAAGGAAGCAGGCAAAAAACTGGGAGACTGGGAGTTCCAGTCCTGCCTCAGGTATCAAAGCCAGTAAAGCTGGATGACTTTGGGACAATCGCCATTAGGCGATAAAAGAGTTTTCTAGTCCTAGAATTGTATTTGCACAAAATTGGAAAAGTGAAGATATTCCTACGGATGAGAATGTGATTAGGAAAATATTAGAATGTGCAGAAATGAATAGATTTAACCCTTGCAATTAAGAAGAACAAACTGAATATTAGATGACATGGGAATTATTTTATCAATTAGAAAATTGGAAGCTAGAAATAAAAGCAGTGAAATATAGAAAGTATGTCACAACAGATATGTATACGCTATGACTGTTATTGATACGATTAGGTTTACTATGATATTATTAGAAGACATGTTAAGAGGAAGAAATGAATAGGTTTGTTATATATATTATTGTAAGATTAGAAAATTAATACCAATGTGCACTGTGGTAACTTTTGATTGCTACTGCACAGAGATATTTGTAACTAGACACACTGTTTAATGGAAGATGGAATGTTTATATTTAAAAAAAAAATTTTTTTTTAAGAGTTTTCAAGTCCTGCCTTAGGCATGAAAGCTACCTGGGTAACTTTAGGTCAATCACCAGGTGATGGAGACTTATAATCCCACTTTAGGCATGAAAGCCAGCTGGGTGACTTTGGGCCAATCACCAGGTGATGGAGAGTTCCACCTTAGCCATGAAAGCCACCTGGTTGGCCTTGAGCCAGTCCCTCTCTCTCATCCCAATCCACTTCCCAGTGTTGTTGTGGGGAAAATGGGAGGGAAATGTGTTGGATATAGTTGCCATATCTTTATTTATATAGAAATAAAAAGGTAGCTTATAAATAAAATAAAATATAGTTAAATAAAACCTGATTACTCATCTCTTTTAAACCAGATTTACTTGTCAAAGGGATTACTAGGGAGCCTCAATAATTTTCAAATTGTCACAACCCACGTTTAACAAGATGATACAAATTGTCACAACTCTGGTTTAACAAGATATTTTGCTAACTGCAGAGGGAAAAACAATTGATCCACATCATTGGCAGATATATTTGACAATCTCAGCTACCCCACACACAGGATGGGGCTTTTTGGAAAAAAAAAAAGAGAAGGGGAACTTGAAATCTGATTTGGCAGAATTTTGGACCAAAAAGACTTAAGGATTGAACAAAACAAAGCCCAGGAAGCAGTACTGTGGAATAAAAAAAGTTGGTAGACTGAATTTTATTTGTTAAACTTATATGTTGCCCATCTCACTGTTGCAGTGACTTTGGGCACTTACAATGTAACAAAAAAAGTAAATACAGAACTATACAAAACAAAGGGGATTCCATAATAAAACAACTTTGTAGCTGCTGAGTAACTATGGGCCAGTTCCCCCACCCCTCTCTCTCAACCCAGACTACCTCACAGGGTTGTTGTGGGGAAAAGGATTAGGAATAATCCCTGCTTTGAGTGACTTATAAAGTAATAGAGGAAGAATAAAAATTAAGTAAACCAATCTGAAGTTCCAAGCAAGCAAACTCTTTGAAGATTGCCAAGGCTGCCAACTTGCCCGCCCAATTACTCTGGATAGTGAGACAAACGGCATATAAAATAATTTTGATATTTTGGAATAACACACAATTGGAAGACACAATTGAAGTTGGTGGCAGAAATCTTTAAATGGCAGAATTAGGCAAGGATCACCTTTGGCCCTGATCTTTATCAAGCCCCACTCTTTTAAAAATCAGGATTAAAAGAAATGGGGATTGGGGGGAGAGAGCGAGAGAGACCCCAATCCAGAGTGAAACCATTTCTCAAAGGAAGGCCACTGACACCAGATACTTTGTCTGGAAAGAGCCATTTGCACTTGGAAAAACTGCAATCTTCCCAAAAGTGAGAGGAGGGGGGCATTTGGGAGAATGGGGTGGTCACAGCCCCCCTTCTAAGTAACTCAAGATTCCCCCCTCCAAAATGCATTTTTGTTTTTTGCAAAGAAGGATTTACACTTACCAAAAAAAAACCTTGCAAAGACCTCCCGAAAAAAGGGCAGGGGGCTGCTCGGGAGAGTTGTTGGAGTCATCAAAAACCCCTAAAAAATCCAAGACACCCCCCCCTCCTCAAATTACGATGCAAAGCAGTTGTTTTTTTTAAAAAAACCATTACTTTCTCTTTCTTTTGCAGAGAGGCACTGGGTACTTGCAAAAACTTGCAAAGCCCCCCCCCTCCCAAAAAAAGAGGAGGCACTTGAGAAAGTGGGGTCCAATAACCCCTAATTAACTGAAGACCATTCACCCCATGTTTTTCTTTGCAAAAAAGCACTGCCACTTGTTGCAAAAAACTTGCAAACTGCCTCAGTTTGCAAGTTTTTTGGGGGGGACGCTTGCAAAGAAGCATTTGGCACTTGCAAAAACTTGCAAAGCCCCCAGAAAGAAGGGGGCACCTGAAAAAGTGGTGGGGGTCAAAGAACCCTCTAAGTTAACTGAAGACCCTTCCTCCCCGTTTTTCTTTGCAAAGAAGCACTGACACTTGTTGCAAAAAAAACTTGCAAATTGCCCCAAGGAGGAGCGGGTTGCAAAAAGGCATTTGGCACTTGCAAAACCCCCAGAAAGATGGGGCGCTTGACAAAGGGGTGGTGTTGGAGAATCCCCCCCCTAAGTTAACTGAAGACCCTTCCCCCCTCATCTTTTCTTGCAAATTAGCACTGATAAACTTGCAAGCTGTGCGCCACCCCCCAAAGAAAGAGGGGGAGGGGCTGCTTAGGACAGTCTGATTGGGGGGGGTCACAGAAACCACCCTAAGCAGCCCAAGACCCCCCTTCTCCCCACTCCCCAAATTCCGATGGAAAAGGAAACTTTGGATACCCCCAAACCCACACCACCCACCGCCACCCCAAACGTTGGGCCACCCACCATCTCATCCGGGCTGAGGATGCCGAATTGCACGCGCTTGATGGTGCGCAGCGGGCACGCGCTGTCCCCGGAGGGCGCGCCCCCGTGCATCTTGGCGGCCCCTTTTTTTTCCCCTCTCGTCCGCCGCCGCTTTTTTTTTTTTCTCTT
The DNA here is from genome assembly GCF_900518725.1 of Notechis scutatus. The sequence goes on along the minus strand of NW_020717178.1, from coordinate 54,806 downwards.
TTCCCAAAGTCACGTGATGACGCCGCTGCTGCTGCTGCTGCTGCTCTGCCTCCGCCTTAGTCCGTCACCAGCCCGGAAGAAGCCACAGCAGCCGCCGCCGGCCCTTCCCCCAACACTCCGGGTTTGTTTGTTTTTGTTTTACGCCGCCGTCCCGAGCTCTGTCCCCCGGGGAAGCGTCCGGCTTCTCGCCACGCCGTCGGGAAAAGAGAATCGACGCGCCGAAATACCAATTTGCCCCGCCACGCGACCACGTCCAGCCGCTTCTTCCCTCCCTCCCGTCCTCTCCCTCCGCGCTCTCCGGCGCGACTGAGCGAAGTGGCGCCGTCGCCGCCTTTATATAGCTTCGCTCCTCCCAACACGGGGCTACAGGAGTACAACGGCAAGGGCGAGGACGCCGAAAGGGGCGGGGCTGCGTCTGCGTCGTCTCCGAACGAGAGGGGGCGTGGCTAGGACCCGAGGGAAAACAAGAAGGAGAGGTGGCGCCGGGGAAGGAGGAAAGATCGAACCAAATGTAAGGGGGCGGGAAGAGAAGGAAATGTACATTAATGATAGAAATATAATTTAGACTTTCGTGCAATTTTATTTTTGGGGCGATCCAACTGGATCCTTCTCGGTTTGCGTAACTTTCAGCTCAGTCATGCTGTTTAATTTTGATTTTTTTGTAAACGCCTATTGAGCAGAGATCCGAAATGTGCATAAGGCCACTTGGACTAGGAAAGTAATTAGGTTATTTGAAAAGCTCGGATAAAATGTTATTTGGCGTGCTTGCTAGAATTATTTGGGGGTTTTCAAATAAACTATTTTCAGTAATGCAATGGAAGCATATATTTTTTTGCAAAGTTAGAAATAACGATTCAAAAACCTTATTCATACCTTGTCATAAGGACAATTTCTTTAATTATTCTGCTCCCCCCCTTTTGCTAATGGTACAGTCCTTACGGAAGAAGGCTCCTTTCCCGAAGATTTCCGAGGCACCTCGTTGACTATTCATGATTGCGAAAGGCGGGGAAACAAAGCCGCTCCTTGAGAGCAGGGGGTGTGTCCCCCCCATGCCGAACTTTTCCGAAAAGGGCCGAAGTGGCCCCGAGGGTGGAGAGTCGGTTGCCTCACAGAGCCAGCTTTTGTCGAGCGCGAAGTCGAGGCGGATGGAACGCTCCGAGCAGCGGCCTGCAAGGCCTCGCGCTCGCGTGATTCTCTTGGCCACGGAGAGGCGCTCGCTCGCCCGGCCACTCCGCTTCGGAAAGCGCGCTGCTTCGGGGCCTACTTCCACAACTGACTCGGGCCTTGGCGGAAAGGCTCCCGAGAGCGTCTTTGGGGGTACGGAGGGCTAAAATTTAGCGGAATTACGGGGAGGCCGGAACGGGTGAATTAACCTACCAGAGGAGGTTGTAAGGGGGACGATTTATTTGCGAAGGGGCGACTGGGGGGGGAGTCAGGGCGTTGCTGCTATGGAGGGGTGAGTGGGCTTCTGATAGGAAGGGTGAGGGAACTCCGTCCTGAGGTGAAAATTAAAGGGTTCTGTCTGAGGAAAGCCTGAGGGGAGTGGGTTTGAGGGGGCAGGGAGGACGTAAATTATGAGGGACCTTCAAATATGGGGCTCGGGGGGAGGGGAAGCGATCTGTGGGGCTGCTGCGGGCACGAGGTGTGAGGGAGAACAAATTTGGGGGAAATGGAGAAACGGAGGGGGGTTAATAAGGGGTTGGGGGGCAGGAAGGGAGACTGAGGGGCTCAATGTGTGGGGAGGGGGAGATTAAAGGGGGCAGAGAGGGGCCTGGAGTGCCAGATTGAGGGGTGCCTAGGTAAAAAAAGGGGGTGCCCCCATTCTATGGGCCAGGCTTTCCACCATAGGGCTCTTACGGGGCTGCTTTTTAGGCTTGTTTTCAACCCCAACGCAATAAAATCTGGATGAGGAGAAAAGCAAAATATATACATTGTATTTTTGTATTTTGTAACCAATGCTTGCTTCCCCCCACACCCCCTTTTGTTCCTGCTTTCTTTCCCTTTCCTGGCGATCTTTTATCTTCCTTTGTCTTTTTTTTACAGGATTCTAATCCTAATAATGATGAAAAAATGGTGGAGGGAGAAATTTAAAAGATATATTTTGTATTTTTACAGCCCTGAAAAAAGTGGGAAGCCAATGCATGTCGTTTTTCCTCTTTCCTCCTCGCTTCTTCCTCTTTCTTTCCCTGATGTCTTTATTTTTAGGTTTATTTTACAGGGTTAGAATATCAATAAATGAATTTATTTTTTTAAAAAAGCTGGAAAGGGGAGCAAATAAATTGCCAGAAGTTATCTGTGTGTGCGTCTTTGTCTACAAATAACCATTTTTAAAACTAGACATACCAACCTTCTTTGTTTGTTTTCTATTATTTTGCTTTTGTTTAAACTTCCTCTTTATTTTTTTAAGATGGGAGCTGCCTAAAGTAGCCCCATGGTGAGATTTGCGGGCAAATATTTATTAATAAAATTTATTAGCTCCCCATCTTACCATAGGGTAACTTTGGGAAGCTTATAGTCATAAAAATGTACATGGACCTTAAAACATAAATTGGAACTAAACATTAAAATCTTAAGGACATGTGGGTGGAATTGGGATCTGTTAATAACACCTCCACTATGCTATTATTAAATTTAATAATTCACTGACCCTTTAATTTCTCTATTTAAATACAGGTAGTCCTTGGGTTATCACCACAATTGAGCCCAAAAATTCATTTGTTAAGTGAGATTTACCCATTTTACGACCTTCCTTGCCACAGTTGTTAAGTGAATCGCTGCAGTTGATAAATTAGTCACTTCCCCATTGACTTTCCTTGTCAGAAGGTTGCAAAAGTTGTCAAGCATCTGAATTTTGATCGCATGACCATGGGAATGTAACTCTGAAAAACGGCCATAAGTGTGAAAAATGGCATTTTTCAGTGCCATTGTAACTTTGAAAGGTCACTAAACGAACTCTTGTAAGTGGAGGACTCCCTGTAGTGGCATAGCAATTTTTTTTTGAGGATTTTTGGCAGAAGGAGAATGAATTGGGATATGCCAAAAATGGGATATTCAGGAAAAGAGAAAAAGAATCTGAAAGGATCTTGATAGTCCAAGAGACGGATGGAAAAATCAAAATAAGATATTGTCGGTACACTCGGGCTGATGTTTGCATTCCTAGCACGGGCTTCTGTTTTCAGCAAAAGTTTGAAGGAGAATTATAAGACAATGCACAGATAAAATATATGCAACACCTTCAAAATCTGGGGGGGGGGGAAAATGACTGGCAGGCTTTTGGGAGGGAAGAAACAACCGCTCCGCATGACATACAAACATGGAGGGTCCCAGGGAAACTGCTATGCTAAACTGTCATGTGGTTGGTCTGATTTTTGCTGTTGTGTGTTGTGTGGATGCAGGTAGTTGTGATTTGTTAAATTACATGCCTCTCATCTTCTTCAAGCAATTCTGTGCTGCTTCTGATGTCATAAATAACTATAAGACAATCAAAAGTTTAAACCATTGGATGTTAAAAGTTTAATCGGTTTTCTAATTTTTTATTTATGCCTGGATCCTGTATATGAGGGGGTCCTTGTTGCTCTCTGAGCTTGGTGGTTTTGTTGCATATGTTTTTGTTCAAACTGATCATGTCATTACAATGAGCACTGATGATGTTACCTAGTTGGGTCATGAAATGTCTGCAAGAAAACCAAGACCAGAGAGTACCAAGGAGCTCTCATTTCAACCCTGAGCTACAAATGTTCTTTCTCAGTAATCCTGTTTATTTCTGACTTTCTGTCCACCTCAGCAGAAAGGCAGAATCTGTTACTTAGGATTAAACCTAGTTCAGAAGTCACAGGAATTCCAGAAGATGTTTTAACACCTGGGAAGCAGTGGTGATGTACCTCTGGATTGTCACCAAGGCTACGCAGATTGCAGCTGTGAAATTGCAAAGAAGAATCCGGATTAAGGGCATTTTTGCTCATCTATTTCAAATAACTAGGATCTGCAGTGTGTAAAAACCATTTCCCCCCCCAGAATCTGGGATCCAAACAGCAAGTATGCCAACTCTAATTGAAACTCTAAACTGCATTTTAAAAGGCTATAAATATTTCTTGGTGTCACCAGCCCACCATCAGTTCCTAGAGAAGCTATTAACCATCTTAATTGAATTAGATTTGTGTAGAATGGCACACGTAGCCTTGATTCCATGTTTATGGAAGGATTCTGGGAAATGGAGTCCACTCATCTTAAACAGTGGCTTATGTTTGAAAAACATTGATTTAGACCTGGGTGTCTAACCTTGGCAGCCTTAAAGGTGTGGACTTTGACTCCTAGAATTCCCTGTCCATCTGGCTGGGGAATTCTGGGAGTTGAAGTCCACAAGTCTTAAAATTGTTAAGGTTGGACACCCCAGATTTAAAAAAATAATAGAATATTTCCTTGATATATCATGTTCCACTGGCTTTCGAAAGCAGTTAATAGTTTAACTAAACCAGACCATAAACACGAGGGGAAAATCTTATTAAAGCAATTTTTTTTGGTGCAATTACAAGCTTTTAAGTCTCAAAAAAGACAGTGAAAAATGCAAAATAAAGATTTTTTTTTTTTAAATACAGGGTCATCCTTAAGGCCGCAACGGGGAACCAGAATTTCTGTTTGCTAAACGAGGTTGTTCAGTGAGTCCCACCCAATTTTACAACCTTTCTTTGTTAGGGTTGTGAATCACTGCAGTTGCTAAGTGAATCAAGGGGTCACTAAGCGAATTGGGCTTCCTTCCCTCCCCCCCAAAAAAACTTCACCAGCTGGGAAGGTTGCAAATGGCGAACCCCATGGTGTGGGTTACATACCAGTTGCTTGAATTTTGATCACACGAGATGTGGCAATGGTTGTAAATGCAAGGACCTGACATAAATTTCTTCCCAGCGCTGTGATAACTGGTCACTAAACAGAACGGTTGTAAGTTGAGGACTACCTATGCCTGGAGAGTCCCTTCTCCCCTTTTTTATCATTTTGAGCAGAGTATTCATTCGTTGCTGCAAACAGCTTGGCTGCAAAGTTCTGCATGGGGGGGAAAACGGAATCATGGATTATAAATTACAGCCTGTAGGGAGGCCGGAAACCAGGAGAGGAGAGTTCTAGTTCTGCCTTAGACACAAACCCAGCTGAAGGACCCTGAGCCAGTCACTTGCTCTCAGCTCTAATAGGAGCAACTCACTGGACCAAGGAAATAATAAATAAATAAATAAGGAGTCGGAAGGGACCAACCCATAATCTCAGGCAACGGGCTGCCCAGTCTTTTCTTAAAAGCCTCCAGTGATGGAGCACCCACAAGTTCTGGTGGCAAGCAGTTCCAGGGGTTAATTATCACTGTTAGGAAATTCCTCCTTAATTCCAGGTTGCTTCTCTCCTGGATTAGTTTCCACCCATTGCTTCTTTGTCCTGCCTTCGGGGGCTTTGGAGAATAGGTGGACCCCCTCCTCTTTATGGCAGCCCCTCAAATATCGGAAGATCGTGTCCCCCTCCAGCCCTTTTCACCAGACTACACCAAACTCAAAATGGAGAGACTAATCCAGGAAGTGGCCAAGAATCAGAATATTATAAAAGCCCGGAAGTTGCCAAAAAGGAAAAAAGGCAGCCAAGGCAGGGAAAAAGAAGCCCCAAAGCACCTGGGAGCTGCTGGAGCCTGCGTGTTTGAAGGGCGTGAGGATCGTGCCGAGAAAGATCCGTGCTTTGGGTTTTTTGTTTTTGTTTTTTTTTAAAGCGGAGGCCGGGCTGGTGACGTGGTTCCTTCGGGCCTCCTGCCGCTGCTTTGGGCCTCCGCTAGAGGGCGCGAGGCGCTCGCGGACCTTTCTCTGGCTCGCTCGCGGCCATTCCACCCAGGCTGGGATGCCTGCCAGCCAGCTCAGCTCGGTCCTTCCAGGCTGCAAATGGCCGCTTAAGGAGGCAGGCGCCCATATTCTGTGAGCGGGTGCCGAGGAGGGGTCAACGGGCAACGATGGCAAACAACTCCAGAAGACCCTGAACGCTGTGGGTTTTGAATCCGAACAGAACCGGAAGGGCGTTTTAGAGGTCTTCTAGTCCAGCCCCCCCCCCCCCGCCTGCTCCATACCACTTCACGCAAGTGTCTGTCCTGTTTTTTCTGAAACACCGCCTGCCTACCCACAACTTCTGGTGACAAGCTGTTCCACTGGTTAATAGTCCTCACTGGCTAGGAAGTTTCTCCAGGTTCGGAATTCAGCAGGATTGGAATTCGGTCCAAGGCGCTTGCCTTCTTGCAATCACCCCTCCTCTCTTTGCAACCCCCCCCCCCCAGGTCCAAAATCTCATTCTTCGTTGCGAGACTCCACCTCCATTGTAGAATAGGAATAGAATGGAATATAGAATAGAATAGAATATAGAATACCATATATAATCTTTTTTTTCTATCTCTATAAAAACGAAAGACCCCTCACGCATCATCACAAAATCTCCACAATCGTAAAGCCTACAAACTTGAAATTTGGCCCATATGTTCCTCTTGGCTTCTAGGTGCTCACTAATTTAGAGCATTTAGAGAGTATTTCCTATATTATTATTATTATTGTTGTTGTTAACAGGCTCTGATGCTAAGGAGTTCTACTCCCCCTCCCCACCTGGAAAGAAATCTCTTCCAAATGCAAAACACAAGCAGAGGAATTTCAGTTTCAGAGCACCAAGCAGCTTCAGTACAGAACAGTTCAGCTAAGCCACGCCCAGGCTCCTTTTGCTGCCTCCTTCTTGCTCACATGGCAAATACTCTTTCAGTTTCCACACAGCCCTCAACTATCTCACCCACTGACAGGACGCTAGCCAGATGAATACCGATGGATGCTGGTAGGCCGAGGCGGAATTTTTCCCTCTTATTTCCCTCCCCAAAAACTAAGCCCCACCACAGAGTTTCGTAGCGGGTATCAAGGTAGAGTAGAGTGGAACAGAAAAGCTGGAAGGGATCTTGGAGGTCTTCTAGTCCAACCCCCAAGCAGATCTTTACAGAATCATATAGCATATAGAATGGAATGGAATAGAAAATATGGAATGGAACAGAATAGAATAGAATAACAGTTGGAAGGAACCTTGGAGGTCTTCTAGTCCAACCCCTTGCCCAGTCAGCAAACTCTACACCAGACAAATGGTTTTCCAATCTCTTCTTGAAAACTTCCAGTGTTGGAGCATCCACACCTTATTTATTTATTTATTTGATTTGCCAATTGTTTACAAGATAATAAGTATAAGCGTATACATAGTTGTGAATACATGAAATGGGTACATATAAGAAAAATAAAAGAATAAGAGAAACAATAGGACAGGGACGGTAGGCACGTTGGTGCGCTTATGCACGCCCCCTACAGACCTCTTAGGAAAGGGGTGAGGTCAATAGTAGACAGTCTAAGGTTAAAGTTTTTGGGGTTTGGACCCCTTCTGGAGGGGGTCCCCAAAGGACCTTTTCCACCCCACCCACGCCATCATCTCCCTTTCCCCACCAAGTTCTGCCTTCCAATTTGGAAATCTGTAAGTATCCATGCCATCTGGCGGTGTCCGAGCTCTCCAGCCTGGAAGTGCCTCTGATTACATTTGCATGTTAATTAGCTGTCCTGGATGCCAGGCCCCTCCCTCTCCCCCCTCCCCCTCCTTGTCCCCTCCCTCCCCCTTCTCCTTCTCCCTCTCCTGTTGAAATCTGTTTCCTAAACCAGCCCCAAATCCATTTCTCAAATTTCTTCCCTGCATGGGAACCGAGGGCAGCCAACCTGGCCGACTTTCTAGTCCTCATGAAGGAGAGTCCCCTGATCGAGAGAACACTTTGGGGGAGGAAAGTGGGGGAGGGAGGGGGAACGGAAGGCTGCCTCTTGTTGTTTCTCAAATCTCAGCCGGCCCCGGGGGCCCGCTGAGTCATAACTCTGGAATTTAGCAAAATAACCAGCCCTTTGCGGTCGACGCTGCTGCCGCCGGCCAGAGAGAAGGATGCCTTGGAAAAGGAGCCGACCTGCCAGGAATTGGGAAATTCGGGGGAGGGGGGGGGAAATAACCCGTTGATGCATCAGGTTCCTTTGGCAGACCTGAGGGGGGAAAAAAGAGAAACGATGAGAAGATGCTGCCTTTGTGCTTTAAAAGGAGAAGGGCTGGTTTATAATCTGCGAGAAATTCCATTTTCATGTCCATTTGTGGGCCGGGCGCCATGCCGTAACCTCCTCTCTTCCTTCTTTTTCTAAAGCACTAACTCGATCCCCGTGCTTCGCTACGAAACTATGTGGTCGGGCTTAGTTTTGGGGGAGGAAAATAAGGGGTGGGTGGGAATTCTGCCTCTGCCTACCAGCATCCATCGGTATTCATCTGGCTAGCATCCTGTCAGTGTGGGAGAGAGTGGAGGGCTGTTTGGAAACTGAAAGAGTATTTGCTGTGTGAGCAACAAGGAGACAGCAAGGAGCCTGGGCGTGGCTTAGCTCAACTGTTCTGGACTGAAGCTGCTTGGTGCTCTGAAACTGAAGCTCCTCTGCTTGTGTTTTGCCTTTGGAAGAGATTTCTTCCCAGGTGAGGAGGGGGAATAGAACTCCTTAGCATCAGAGCGTGTGAATAATAATAATAATAATATAGGAAATACTCTAAATGCTCCGATGGTCATTTGGAAAAATCCTTTCTTAGGGAGCCCCTAGAAGCCAAGAGGAACAGACGTGCCCAATTTCAAGTTTGTAGGCTTTATGATTCTGAAGATTTTGTGATGATGCGTGAGGGGTATTTCGCTTTTATATAGATGGATGGAAGGAAGGAAGGAAGGAAGGAAGGAAAAAGAAGAAGGAAGATGAAGGAGAAGGAGAAGAATAGATTTTGGCTGGCATTGCCAAATTAACCAGGATCGTCTAAATTGCCGTAGAGAACCAGAATGAAATGGTCCCAAGGGTAACCAGAGGTCATTTAGGAGAAACGGGGCACTCCTTGACTTAGGACCACAATCGCGCCCAATGTTTCTGTTGCTAAGCGAGACCTCCCTCGAGTGAATTTTCTCCCCGTTTGGCCCCCTTTCTTGCCCGCCGTTCTTAAGTCCGTCGCTGCCGTTGTTTGGCAACATGGTTGTTAAGCAAATCCGGCTTCGTGGCTGGTCGCAAAAGGGGATCATGTGACACACACACCCCCGGACACGGCGACCGTCGTTAAATAGGAGTCAGTGGCATTTTAATTCAGAATAGTAGACTCTCCAGAATTGTAGACTCTGGACCTTTCTAGATCTAGAAGTTTTTCAAGCTTAGGGCATTGAAGCAGTTTGGACTTCAACTTCCAGAATTCCCCAGCCAGCATCGCTGGCTGGGGAATTCATCGCTGGCTGGGGAATTCTGGGAATTGAAGTCCACAAAGCTTAGCTAAGTTTGAATAATGCTAACCTAGATCGAGAATTGTTCTGGGCCCAAACAATTTGCATTTTCCAGTTTGTTCCACAGCCACCTGGATGCTATCCTGGTTTATTGTACAGATTCCTGAATATTAACCCGGTTCTGTTTGTACAGTCTCAAGTTGGCTTGCCAGCGGTGCCCCATTTTTTAATCCTCTCCTTAAGGAGGGCTTCTAGATTCACCCCTGCTTCAAATCCTCCAATCACTTCCTCTCTTCTGCATACATATATCTGTTTTTCGTCCCTTCGTTTTCTCTCCTTTTTAACCTTCTGAATTGTTATAATCTCCCAAACTGGGATTTATTTGGAAGTTTTCACAAGCCAAATATCAGGCTCGGCTTCCGAGTCCTATAGATTGAGGCGCTCCTTCTATCTTTGCGTATAATAATAATAAATAATAACAATAACAATAATAAAGAAAATACTTGGTTGATACCTGGGATGCTGGCAGCAAACCCTATCAACCATCAGCGCCAGTCAATGATATGTGTGATACATTTTTAAATGTTCAGTTGACTGTTCCATGTTTAATGAATAAAAGAGATAATAATAACAATAATTATTAATTATTAATTTACTATTAATAAATAAAATAATAAATAGTAATAAAATAATAAAAATTAATAAAAACAAAACATAAAAAATAAAATGGAGTTTCATGTTTAATAATAATAATAATAATAATAATAATAATAATAATAATAATAATAATAATAATAATAATAATAATAATAATAATAATAATGGTTGATACCTAGGATGCTGACAGCAACCTGTATCAACCATCAGCGCGAGTCAATGAGATTTGTGATATGTTTTTAAATGGTTAGTTGCCTGAGTTTCATGTTTAATGAATATAATAATAATAATAATAGATTAACCAGTACAAGCTGTCTTTTTAGCTGTGTGTACAGAAACAATCATAAATTCTCCAGTTTCTCAAATTTGATTTACTTTGGATTTGGGGGGGAGGGCAGGTTGAGGGGAAGCTCAACAATCAGGATTTGTGTTCCTTCCTGCATCCCATTGTGGAGCAGCGTTTCTCAAATCCTGGCCCCTTTAAGATGAGTGGACTTCAACTCCCAGAAATCCCCAGCCAGTGTGGAATTCTGGGAGTTGAAGTCTGCCCATCTTAAAGGGGCCAGCATGGGAAAAAAAAAAACACCCCGCAGACCGGATCTGAGGCCCAAACTTCTCCATCAAAATCGTTTTTTGGAAATCAACGCATCAGATGGAGACCAAGGGGACCCCCCCCCCAGACCCCCATGTCCTCTTCCTCAATATACCCCAAACAGACCACAAATGCTAATTTGTGTGGGGACTGTCTCGTTCCTGGCTTCTCAGCACAGACCGAAAACACCGATGCTCTCTTCCACTCCACAGGTCAGCGGGTCTCGGAGTAACCATGCCGTCCGGATGTCCGGCAGCCTTGCCTTGGGCAGTGCTGCTTGCCAGGGACACCTCGGCAGATGGCGGCTTTGTGGCGCAGCTGAGATTTTCAGGAAACCAACAATGTCCTCATCTTGCATGGATCCGTTGGCTGGTTAGCCACCTCTGTTCTTCCACCAACTGCCACCAAGATTTTGGTTTGAAAAATTTGGCTACTGTTGCCCGCTGTTCTGTCGGATGGGACCTCCTGGCTGCCCCAGGGCCTCTGCCGCTCTTCTTCCTGGCCTCCCCATCTTGGTGGGGGGCCCGCTTGAACCCACTGCCTCCTTAATTGACTGGATCCCTCTCTGCTGTCCAATCTGCTGGTTGTTGCCCACTTCTACTGGATCCCTCTGATGTACAACCCGCTGGTTGGTGCCCGCTTTGGCCAACTGCCCCTTTAATCTACTAGATCCCTCCATGCTGTCCAATCTGCTGATGGGTGTCTACTTTTATCGACCGCCTCTTTAATCTACTGGATCCCTCTCTGATGTACAAACTGCCAGTGCGCACTTTGACACACAGCCTGGACAATCTACTCGATCCCTCTCTGCTGTACAATCTACCGGTTGGTGCCCACTTTGACCAACTGCCTCTTTAATCTACTGGAACCCTCTCTGATGTCCAATCTGCCAGTTGGTGCCCGCTTGGACCAACTGCCTGCTGGGTCTACTGGATCCTTCTGCTGTAACAGTTGGTGCCTACTTTGACCAACTGGCTCGCTGATCTACTCGCACTCTCCCTGCTGTTCAATCTGCTGGTTGGCGCCCACCGCTTTCACCCACCGCCTCCTTTAATCCACGCGATCCCTCTGTGCCGTGGAATACGGCGGTTGGTGCCTGCTTCGACCCGGGGCCTCCTTGGTGTGCTTGCCCTCCTGCTGCGGCACGATCGGTCCCTCCTCTTCGTCGGCTGGGTGGCAGCTGATGTTCTGGGCAGTGATGATAGCGATGCTGCCCAAGATGACGCCGGCCCCCATGATGTCGAAGGGCGTGACGGCCTCCCGTAGCACGTAGTACTGGACGGCCAGGGTGACGACCACTTCGGAGTGCAAGACGGCGCACACCAGCGCCGGGTGTGCCTTCGTCACGGCGTAGCTGGCGCACAAGAAGGAGAACAAAGCCAGGATGCTGATGGACACCACGTAAATCCAAGTGTACAAATCCAGCACCAGCACCGGCTCCTGGAAGAGGAACATCAGCGGGGAGCAAACCAGGCTGCCCACCACACCGAAGAGGAACGCCACGGTCATCAGCTTCGCTGGGAAGTCCAGCCTCCGGAAAATGATCAGCCCCAAGGCCAACGCCATGCCTCCTGAGCAGGCCAAGACGTAGCCGAAGGTGTTGTAGATCTGGGTGCTCTTGTCCAAACTCAACAGGTCCGGCACCACCATGATGATCAAGCCCAGCGTACTGCCCACCAGCCCGAACCAGTCGTAGCCGGTCAGCTGACTGTTCTCGATACAGAAGGCCAGCAGGACGGAGGAGATGGTGGAGGAACCCTTGCGCACAGTGGCGGCGTTGCCACTGGGCACCATCATGAAGGAGCTGTAGGCACAGCCAATGGAGATGACGTTAACCGAGGCATGGAGCAGGGTGCGCCAACGCACCTCTGGCGGCCCGAAACATGGCACCTTCCTGTAGCGCAGGTAGCCGGTGAATAGCAGGTGGAGACAGCAACGGAAGTACAGGATCTCCAGGGACGGCATCCCCGACGCTTCATTGACAATGCGGGTGAAGGGGGCCACAAAGCCGGCCGGCACGCCGCCCCCCAAGAGGGCCACCAGCAGCCCTTTCATGCTCTCGGAAAGGCGGTAACGATGCCAGGCAGGACGGCGAGGAGGCGGGCCAGGGGAGCAGGGTGGCGGGGAGAAGCGCAAGAGGTCGGACACAGTCCAAGTGCCTTTTCCGGAGGGTCCTGGGTCCAAAGCCACAGGGGGCATCTCGGGGAGTGACAGGCCCCAGGGCCCTTCCAGAACATGGATCCCAGCCTGCAGGAGAAAGAAGAAGACAGGGTGTCAGGATTCCAGCAATTGCCCTAATTAAGTCATGATTCTCGAGCCAAACTTTAAAAAACTTCAAAAGATTTATTAGGAGCGAACACGCCGGCATTAACCTACAGCATATGAAGCCAACTCTGGCATACGTAATTTACAGTCCCCTGTGACCCTGTTCCCCCCCTCCCCCCTGCTGGGTGTCTCATAAACCAGACTCTCCAATTGAGCCAGTTTACGGGCTGGGTGTCATTACTCACGTTCTCCAATTACGGACTGAGTGTCATCCATCACGTTCTCCAATTCAATATATTCCCGGGCAAAAGCTCTGGTATTTTAATTATACTCTTTTAAAGATAAAGGGTTGGAATGTGCTTCCGCTTTCCAACTGCTGCCCTGCTCTTCCCGATTTCCTTTCTTACTCCCCCCTTTTTAATGGCAACTACTAAAACAAGCCTAGGAATGTTTTATGAGTTGACACACTGGAGGTTTTGAAGACAAGATTGGACACAATTGTCAGAAATATATAGGGTTTCTTGTTTGAGCAAGGGTTGGGCTAGAAGACCTCCGAGGTTCCTTACAACGCTTATTCTAAACAGCAGGTGAGTTGGTTAAAAAAAAAACATAATTGAACCAGTCCCTGGGGGATGGAAGTTCTTTTTGTATGCGTTACATTGGCCTTTTTGACTTTCTCCGCTTACGACCGTTGCAACATCCCCACGGTTCACGGGATCAAAATTCGGGTGACTGCCAACTGACTCGTATTTATGACAGTCGCAGAGTCCCGGGCGGGGTGGTGGTGGTCGTGTAATCCCCTTTATTGACCTTCTGACCCAACAAAGACAACGGGGAAGCCAGATTCACTTAATGACCGTATTACTACGTGATTCTGCAGTGATTCCCTTTAACAACTGGGGCAAGAAAGTTTGTCAAATGGGGCACTTGGGAATAATAATGATAATTTTGATAATAATGATAATAATAATAATGATAATTTTGGGTTGTGTTGTGGTCATAAGTTGAGGACCACCAATAGGCCTGGAAAGCAGCTGTCAAAGACATTTTTGTTTCTAGTTAATAACATTTTTAATCAGTTATATTTTCTAGTCAATGCCATTTTTCTAATCAATGCCATTTTCTAGTCAATGCCATTTTTAATCAATTACATTTTCTAGTCAATACCATTTTTC
>NW_020717178.1:0-17884 GCF_900518725.1 Notechis scutatus | reverse complement strand
AAAAAAAAAAAAGTGACTCTTCCAGATACGCACCAGGGGTCCCTGGTGTTCTCTGAGCTGGGTGGTTTTCTGGCAGACGTTTCACAACCCAACTAGGCAAGGTCATCAGTATTTGACTAGGTAGTGAACTCGTGCACTGATGATATTACTGGTTTGGTAATGAAACAAAGAAAGCAAACCAACTCAGAGAATCCAAGAACCCCACGTTTTCCTCTTCTTCTTCCTCCTCTTCTTCTTCCTCCTCCTCCTCTTCCTCTTTTTCTTCCTCCTCCTCTTCCTCCTACTTGCAAACCCCACTTCCTTCTCACACTGATGATATTACCTAGTTGGGTAGTAAAACGTCTGCCAGAAAACAGCCAAGCTCAGAGAGCACCCAAGATTCTACCTTCTTCTTTCTCCTCCTCTTCCTCCTCCCATGCAACCCCCCCTCCCTTCTAGCACTGACGACGTTCCCTAGTTGGGTCATGAAACGTCTGCCAGAAAAACCACCCAGCTCATGTCGACCCCGAGCTATAAATATTCTCCTTTATTGGTAGTACCTGGAGCATTTTAGGAAAACCGGCAAACTTTCTTTTTTGGGGGGGCTTGAATCTCCAAGGTTGTCTGACATTCTAGGAGAAGCCTCATTGTTGGTAGCCAAGACAATGAAGGAATCTCTTTTTTTCCGGACACACAAACACGTTTTAGGAAAAAGAAAAAAAGAAAAGGAAGGAAGGAAGCTTTGGTTGAAGCTTTTGAAGCTCGATTCGCTCCTTGGTGTGTTTGCAGGTGTCCTTCCCCTTGACTTTAGAGCAGGGGGTCCCCAAACTTGGCAACTTTAAGACTTGTGGACTTCAACTCCCAGAATTCCTCAGCCAGCATAGCTAGGAATTCTGGGAGTTGAAGTCCACAAGTCTTAAAGTTGCCAAGTTTGGAGATCTCTGCGATAGAGCTTCGCGCTGGGGGAAACAAGTCCAATGGTTGAACAATTTACGTGTGTGTGTGTTTGTGCAACAGGACTACATTTCCCAGGAACCACCGCACGATGCCCAGGGGCAAAGGGGGTGTTGGGAGATTTTCGTTCCATCTTCTTTACCCACTGATACAATATTTACGGAGGGCAAAATCCTACTTGCCTGGAGAGCAAAGTGCCCCTACATCTCCATAGATCCATTGTGACAGTCTGAAAAAGATCAGCGGGGCCT
This sequence comes from Notechis scutatus, assembly GCF_900518725.1. Next base: position 16,700 of record NW_020717178.1, on the reverse strand, counting down.
CTGACCTACAAGGACAAGGACGCCATGCCCAGATTTGTGTGTGTGTGTGTGTGTGTGTGTGTGTGTGTGTCTTGCTTTCACCACCCTACTGGCAAGCACCAATCTTCGCCATCGAACCTACCGGCCCTGGAGGGCGGGGGGAAGAGTCTTTATGTTCTCTGGTGGTCCCACATCTGCCGCCTTGCCTGTCCTCCACGACAACATCCAGTTTGACTGCAGCATCCCCCCCACCCTCCTCAAATCTCTGTTCCCTACCCCACGGCAGCCCCCCTTCCCCCCCTCCCCCCCCCCCCGCCTCTCCTTCTCTGCTCCATCCCGGCCTGTTTCCATAGAAACCCCCTTTCCGTTTGGATACTCCCATCACTGCCAGGAAAGGGACACTGAGCGTGTGTGTGTGTGTGTGTGTGTATGTGTGTGTGTGTGTGTGTGTGTGAGAGAGAGAGAGAGAGAGAGAGAGAGAGAGAGAGAGAGATCCACGGGGGGGGGGGGGGGGGGGGGGGGGGGGGAGAAAATGCAGCTCTTGGAATGATTGACACCGGATGGTACACCTCACCCTCTGTCTTCGTTCACACGGGCGTGTGCATATCTGTGCGTGCACCGCTGACTTTCCCGGCGCGTGCAAAATAGGCTGGCTTTTGTAATACCCCCCCCCCACACACACACACCCCGGGCCAGGGAAGAAAGCAAGAATCAGGGGGGGAAAAAGTGGGGTATACCACCATGTTGGGGGGGGGACACGGCTTGGGTGGACCAAAAACGGTCAGCGGCTACCTCTGGCGCGAGAGCAGCCAGCCCAGGGCTGCGTTTCAGGACTGAGTCAAAATCGGACTGGACTTTGCTTTTTTTTCAGCTCAGCTGGCATTGGACGTGGCATCCTCCGGCCATCTTAAGGCTGCCAGGAAGGGAATTCCGTGTGCAAAATGGCTCAAAGGGGGAGGGAAAAGCAAGAACGGAGCAGCCAAATGGCATCCACCTCACGAAGGAACAAGAGTTTCTCAAGCGTGCCGTGCCCCGTGGCTGGCCAGGCTTGGAAAAACAGCAGGGCCTGTGTCTCGCCAACGGACTTGCCAAAGTTGGCAACTTCCTGTCGCTTCCTTCTGCCGGTTCCAGGAAATGCCATCTCAAGAGCTGCTTCACCCTCCTTCCCGAAAACGGTGCCCCGGCAACCTCAAGTTTGATGTTTCAGCCCTCCCTCCTCTGGGGAAACTTCTCTCGGCCCGCAACCCAAACCATTGAGATGTGGCTTGGCATTCGACGCAACTTTTTGTGTCTCTCCAGGGGGAATGAATTTGCACTGGGGGCCTGTCTTCACTTGGGTGGGTGGGTGAGGGGGGGAGACTAGATAGAGTGGCGTTTTCCCACCTTGGTAACTTTAAAATGGGTGGGCTGGACTTCAGCTCCCAGAATTCCCCCAGCCCTCCCTCCAATCAGTTTTCCATTTAATTGCCACACCGTTTAGTCCAAGGGGGGGGCGTGGTCTCTAACCTTGGCAACTTAAAAGCCTGGAGGACTTAAGATTCCCAGAATTCCCCATTCAACCATACCTCTTGTTTTTTCTCCTCCTCCCTAGAGATTGCGGAGGAAGGAATGACAAGAGAGTAAGCAAAGCAGAGAGTTGAAGTCTAGCGAAGCTGGCTGGGGAATTCTGGGAGTTGGAGTCCTCCGGGCTTAAAAGTTGCCAAGGTTGGAGACCCCTGGCCTGTAGTCCACATTTAACTGGTTTATTAATTCAGCTTGTTGAGCATTATTTTTTTCCCCCTTGACCAAAATCAAGATATATTACATCTACCGCATTCCCACCATCTGTTTAATTCTCTTCCCGATTTGAGGGGGAATTCTGAGAGTGGGTCCTTAAAGCGGTTGAGATTAAGAAAGGCTGTGATAAGAGACCAGTGAACTCCAAAATCCAGTCTTCCCAGTGTTTCCTGATGTCACCACATCGTTGTCTCTCCTTTTCGCCATAGGTCCGAGGCAGCACGATGGCTTCGGGGGTGGAGCTCACAGACAGCAGCCATTCTAGTTCCCTTCTGATCCAGCTGAACGAGCAGCGGCTACGCGGACAGTTCTGTGACATCACCATCATCGCCGAAGACACTAAGTTCAAGGCCCACAAAAACATCCTCGCGGCCTCCAGCCCCTACTTCAAGGAGGTCCTCTCCGAGGAATCGGCGTCTCGCCAGCCGCGCCAGATCCTGGAGCTTCCCGACATCCAGGCGAAAATCTTCTCGGACATCTTGAACTTCATTTATAACTCTCGGCTCTCGGTGCCCAGTCCGGCCATTGCCAAGGAGATTGGGGTGGTAGGCCGACGGTTGGGCATCTCCCGCTTGGAGAACCTGGATGATCCCCTGGCGGAGGTTAAGATGGACAGCCCCAGCATGGCCTCCCCTCGAGGGTGTGGCTCCCCCATTGACCTCACCTGCCCCTCCCGTTCTTCAGAACCCACTAGCCCTGTTTGCTTGCAGGATTTGACCAAAGTGTACAGCCCCAGGCAGGAGCCTCGCCCTGACTCTGAAACCGAAACGGCCAAGATCCTCTACAATCTGAGCTCCGTTACGGCCGTACCGCCGCCTACTGCCTCCGATCTGACCTTCGTGCTGAAGGAAAACATCGATTGGGACCACAACCTCTCCGGGACTCCTCCTGCAGCTTCTGTCAACCCAAACGATGGGGTGCCAGCGTCCGCCTCTTCTTCCTCCCCCTCGTCCCCCTCCGGGGCTTCCTACCCAGCCAGCAGCACCTTCTGCTGCGGGAGCTGCAACCGGTCCTTTGCGACATCCTCAGCCCTCAGCCTCCACGCGAAGCTCCACCGGACGCGGCGTTCACTCTCCTGCCGCCACTGCGGCAAAAGTTTCATCCACATCAAGCGGCTGCAGACACACGAAGTCTTGTGCAAGGAGGGGGAGAAACCCAAAGAGGGGGACCCCACCAACAAGGCGCCCACCAGCCCAGAGTTACCTTCCAAGCCAACAGTAGCAGCGTCCTCTTCCAAAAAGGCGATGCTTTTCCGCCATCGGGGCCCGCCACGCGTGGATTATCTCTCCGACCAAGACCACTTCGTCAAAGTTGTAGACGGGCACATCATCTACTTCTGCACCGTCTGTGAGCGGTCCTACATGACCCTCTCCAGTCTCAAGCGTCACTCCAATGTCCATTCCTGGCGCCGGAAATACCCGTGCCGTTACTGCGACAAAGTGTTCGCCTTGGCCGAGTACCGCACCAAGCACGAAGTGTGGCACACCGGGGAACGTCGCTACCAGTGCATCTTCTGCTGGGAGACCTTTGTGACTTACTACAACCTGAAGACTCATCAGAAAGCCTTCCACGGGATCAATCCTGGCCTCATCTCCTCAGAGAAGACCCCTAACGGGGGTTACAAGCCTAAACTGAATGCGTTGAAACTCTACCGCCTGTTGCCCATGCGCTCCCAGAAGAGGCCGTATAAAACGTACAGCCAGGTGGTGGCATCCGAGGACCTTCTGCACCCAACGCGTGCCGTCCCCATGACCCTGGGGGAGAGTGGTCCCTTGGACGGAAACTTGGTCTCCTCCTTGAGCGCCAGTGACGTGGCTTCCGTCTTCCCCACCATGAATGCCTCTTTAGAATTGCCTGAGGCCGAATGCACCCACCAGCAGGAAACCACAAGCACCGAGGACACGTCCGTCTTTCCAACTCCCAGTGAGGAGGGCCAGCTGGACAAGCCGGCCCGGTCTTTGAGCACAGAGGCACCCACCGTCATCGCCTATGGGCACCCCACTTCTTCTGTGATCGTTCATAGCACCTCGGTGAAAGCCCAGGCTCCTTCCGTGATCACGTACAACAGCACATCATCCAGCGCTCTGTTGAATGCGGGGACTCCACCGTCGCTGTCCCAGTCGGAGTCCCCTTCTCCAGCTATAACCAAACCCATTAAGAAGCAGGTCCTGAGGGAATACATCCAGTCCCAGAAGATGGAGGAGCAGGCTTCGGAAGAGGACGGCAGTGAGCAGGGGTTCAAAGCGAGGGGACCGCGGAGTGGGCGCACCATGACTTACATGGCTAAACCGGCCTGTGTGGGAGCCACCTCCGAAAGCCGAGCAGCTCCACTCTGCCAGATCACAGTCCGCATCGGCGAGGAAGCCATCGTCAAGCGGCGGATCTCTGAAACCGACCTCATGCTCGACAAAAGCAGCCGGGTGGGAGGAAGGCGCCTGGATTTCAGCCATGATCTGAGCAGTGAGAAACCGCATCACTCCCTCCTGCCTCCGACGCTCCATGGCAAGCGGGCCGAGAGGGTGTTTGCGAACGAGAGCGGTGAGGAGGACAGCGACCGCGGAGACACAGAAGACCAACTCTGGCGCCCCTACTACAGCTACAAACCCAAACGGAAGCCCGGCAGCAGCGGCAGCAGCAAAGCCCTGCCGAAGGTGAAGAAGTCGCGGTGGCGGCACAAGCTGCGTTCCCTGCACTGGATGAAGCGGTCAGAGGAAAGCAAGGAGGGAAGCCGAGCGGGACCCCACCGTCCGGGCTCTGCCGAGGTATCCGGGGGACAGGGCGCTGCCTCCGACCGGGATGAGATGGACCAGCCGATCAAAGTGGGGGGTGGGCGGGGCACTGAATGGAAGCACGAGTGTGGCATTTGCGGCAAACTCTTCTCGGCCCTCAAGAAACTGAAGAAGCACGAACGGGTCCACGCCCGCCTTGCCAAGGACAGCCAGGCCCTGGCGGTTTTGACAGCCACCCCTCACCGGGTGGGCCGCAAGCCTCTGGTGAAGTTTGCCTGTGCCCACTGCACAAAGGTCTGCAAGACCGCGGCGGCCCTGAGCCGCCACATGAAACGGCATGAAGGCCAAGAGGAGGTCCCCCTGCCGGTGCTTACCACGGTCATTGCTTACTCCAAGAAGCCCACCGAGGTGCCCATGCCCACCCCTCCCCCGGTGGTCAAGGAAGAGACCACTCAGGAGATGCAGGTGTCGTCTTCCAGCGGGGAGGCGCCCGGAGGCCAGCCAGAGGTGCCCGAGGAGGGCTGTGCAGAAACAGTGCCGTACAGCGGGCACACCCCTCGGCCCGAAGATGAAAACCTGTCGCCGCCAGGGGCCGTCAAGTCCCCTTTTCACGAGGAGCCGCCCACCTGCTCGCCACTGCTACAGGCCACCACGACCACCACTAGCCTCGCCGACCTGCCGCCAGATCTGCCCCACTCTCTTCAAGACCCCATCATCTCTCACACTGGCCCGGTCCAGAAAGAGATCCTGGCATCCCAGGAGATGGAAGGCGACCGATACCCGGTCCAGGAGTACCCCTTGCCCCTGCTGGTGCCCGGGAGTTGCCGGAGCAGAAAGGAGGTGGAAGACAAGGCCTCATTCCTGGCTTATCCCAGCGCCATTCAGTTCAACACCGTCAGCAAGGCCGGAAGCAGCAGCGGCGATGGCAAAGTCAGCTTCTACCCTGAGCCGTACCCGCTGATGTATGGGCACCAGCTGCTGGCTGCCTACCCCTACAATTTCACCCTGCCGGTGGCTTTGAACATGGTCATTCCGAACGACAGTGGGCAGCCCTTGCCCTTCCTGCCCAACGTCTTCAGCTATTCGATGAACCCTTGCCGGGGCGTGGTGGGGCATGAGGGGCCGCCCGCCGCCCATGGGGGCCTGGGGATGGGCGGCTCGGCTCGCGAGAGCCGCGGAGAGCCAGCGGTGCCCGAGAGGCTGAAGAAAGGCGGGCTTCTTTGAGGGACAGGGCAGGCAAGGGGCACCCGGATTACGGGGGCACGGAAGAAAGGCAAGGCGGAGGAGTGGCCGGCCTCCGCCCCTCTTCGGTTCTGAGAAGGTAGGGGGCATGCTTAGGAGGACCGTTGTGGGGGTGGGTGGGTGAGTGCGGAGGGGCCCCCCCTAAACTGGGGGGGGACAGGTAGAAGAGAACCAGCCCCACAACCCCTTCCTATCAGGGGCATTTCGCATGGGACACGTTGTCGTAGAGAAGACTTCTTTAAAAAAAATAAAAATAGCAAAAATAGGTACAGGGTACCCTCTTCCCTCCCTCTTTCCTGCCCACCCACTCCCACCCACGCCCGGTTCCTAAACACCCCCCCCCCCTATGAATGTTGTTTGTAGACACAAATAAGAGTGAATTTGCACAAGGAACCGCTCTTCACCCCTCTTGACTCAACGCCTCCCCAACCCCAGGGCGATTTCCAGCCTGTTTTCTTCCGGCTCCTGATCCCTTCTCGCCCCCCCCCTCTGTACTTTTGCTGCTGGGGGGTGGATGGGGAGAAGAGGGGTGGTGGTCTGACTCTTTAATGTAGCTCCTCCCCTCCCTGCGTCGGGGGTGTGCCTGCAGACCCCCCTCCTCTTTCCTCCTCCTTCCCACAAACCGTCTGAGGGTCCCTTTCCTCCTCTTCTCCCCTCCTTTCCCCCCATCAGGCCTTGCTCCCTTCCTCACCCCTCTGTTCTTGGGGTGTCTAAAGACTCTACCCCCTGCTATCGGAATGTCCTTCCTCCGCAGACCCTCTTTTTTCCTCTTCCCCCTTCCCACTTATTGGGGCGGCCTTCCTCTCCCTTCTCTTCCCCTGATCTTCCTTCGGCCCAGCCCGTGTGTATGTGCGTGTGTGCGCCCTCGCTCTCCGTGCATAAGATTTGTTTTCCAACTGGCTGGATGTGATGAATCACATTTTCCTTTTTGGGCAGAGGAAGACAGCCATGGGATGTAGGGAGGAGTTGCGGGGTGCAAGCCAGCCAGAGAGGAACGGAATGGTGGAAGGACCAACCGAGTTGCGTCGCACCACAACGTCCCCCAGCCCAGCACCCTGTTGGGGGACCCCAGCGGAGGAGGGGGGGGGTATTCTTAAATTTGGGTGCCCAGCAGCAAAACCCCTTCCTCTCCTCCCATTCCCCAAACTCCTCCCTTCCCCCAACCCACCCACTCCCCAGTATAAACGACCAAGGATCAGCAATAGGTAATTTCAGCTATACATGTAACTAGTGTTCTCTCTCGTTTTTTCGTTTTCAAAAGTAGCGTTACGTTTTTTTTGTTTTTGTTTTTTCAAAATGGGTGGCCTAGTTTCAAACAATAATAACTTTAACGGGGGGCGGATCTCCCCGAGGAAAAAGCCTGCAAAATGTGGTGTGTGGAGGGCAGGAGGCTGGAACGGTGGGTTCCAAGCAGAGAGGGACAGATTAAAGATGGTTTGTCGTGGACCAATGAAGTGCGCGCCGCGAAAAACTCTGCAGCGCAGACGCTCCCCCCCCGAGAGTTGAATCTCCCCCCCCCAAAATGAGCACCTCCCTCCTTTTCTTCCTTTGCTAGCCTCTCCCCTCAAAAATATTTTTTTGGGGGAAATGTATTGCATTCCAGGGAAAAGGGAAAAAAAAAATAAGAAGTAAAGGAACGCTGCACAATTTGGAGGAGGAAGGAAATAATTTTTTTTAACGGGCAAAATAAGCGGCGTTTTCCTGTTTGAAAGCCGAATGCTTAAGCCCGGTGAAATTTTTCCAACTCTTCCTTCCTTCCCGATTCCGAACATTAAAAAACGTGGACTGATTTTGATCGGGGAGGTTTTCCCCAAAAGGACCCCCCCCCCAAAAAAAACAACCCATGGCACATTTTGATTTTGCGATTATTTATGGAAGGAAGAATCACACACACAGCGTTCTTAGATTCAACTCTCCCCGTTTGTTCTCCCTGTAAAATTCCTGCCCCCACCCCTTTTTTTTGTCTCTTTTAGGAAGATGGAGGAGGGGAATATCCAGAACGCTGCCAAAGGCCCTGCTGCCTGGTGAAGTATGGGAGTTCCCAATCCTGGCCTAAAAACATTGCAGCTCCTTTCGCGGCAGTTTAACCATCTTCCAAATTTAACTTTTTCGTGTGTTCCCTCCCCTTCCTGCCCCGCTGCAGGGAAGTGTCTGGATGACCTCCCCTCCTCCCATTTTTTTTCCTGGCTCTGCCGTTGCCGCCGCAGCATTTGCAGGCATCGCGATGATGTACCTTCCCATCGTTTGTGGAGTGGCAAGACCTGCGTGACCGTTCTTTCCAACCTTGTGAAAGTTTCCCCCCCCCCAAGCTAAGCCTGGGAGGGGGGCATTGCTACTCCTCTTTGGCGTAGTGGGGAAACCTTTCCAGGTAAACCAGGTTCCCTCCCCCCCCTCTGCACCTCTGGTTGTGATTCATAGGTCCGCCGCGAAGTTCCCTGGACAGTACACTGTGTAGAATTCCCAGTGTAGAATCAAGCAGGGGAGTTGAGGTTCAGGTACCTTTGAACCCTGTTCCACCTGCAGAATTGGGAGCCGAGGTGCTGGGGGCGGGGTCACACCTGCCCTCCCCCTCCCTTCTGCACAGGGACTGGCTCCAGGGACCTCGTAGACATGCCATGGGGAGGGGGGAAAAAACCCCTTTCCCACGTGAGAGATGATACTGGTTCCCCGACATTGCTTTGCGGCACTCTGGCACGGCAGAATTGGCGTGCACACGTAGAGGATGCATTGCAGCACACCGCACCGCGCACATTTCTGCCCACCCTTTCCTTCCCACCCCACCCCACAAACACAAAGGACCTGTGGCCCCCTCCCCTGTTTTTTTTTTTCTGCCGTGATGCGTCTTCTTCCCACCCTCCTCCTGTCCACCGCTCGCCTTGCCAGCCCTTCGTGACATCCGTTGAGGCGGGATTTTTCTCACGCACATTCATTTCCTGTCCGGCAGGCGCACAGCTCCTTCTGCACTCGGCCCCTTCCCCCCCCCCCCCCCCCCCCCCCCCCCGCCTGCTACCCAGGGCTGAACATGTCAGTGTACTACTTGCCCTTCTCCAAACTTCTCCTGGGATTTATTTTTAAATTTTGGGGTTGCGGGGAGTCTAGTCCGGGGCCTAATGCCGGCTTGCAGGCCTTGCGCGCAGAGGCCTCCCACCAGCTAGGTTACAGCACACACTGCTGTTCTTTGTGGGGGTGGGGGGGAGAAGGGTCCTTTCCCTCTAACCCAGGGGTCTGCAACCCACAGGTCTGGAGCCACTGCTGCTGCTCTTCGTCCTCCTCCTCCTCCTCCTCTTCTTCTTCTTCTTCCTCTTCTTCTTCTTCTTCTTCTTCTTCTTCTTCTTCTTCTTCTTCTTCTTCTTCTTCTTCTTCTTCTTCTTCCTCTTCTTCTCCTTTTTCCTCCTCCCCCTCCCCTTCTCCTTCTTCCTCTTCCTCCTCTTCTTCCTCTTCCTCCCTCTCCCGCTCCCTTCCTTCTTCCTCCTCCTCTCCCTCCTCCTCCTCTCCCTCCTCCTCCTCCTCCTCAGCCTCTTGGTGGTGCAGTGGTTAGAATGCAGTATTCCAAGCTACTCCTACTGCAGTTTGGCAGATCGAATCCCACCAGGTTCCAGGTAGATTCAGCCTTCCATCCTGCGGGTAAAATTGGATCCAGATTATGGGGGGGGGGGGGGGGAGAGGGCTGGCTCCGTAAACCGCTTAGAGAGGGCTGTAAAGCACTGTGAAACGGTATATAAGTCTAAGCGCTGTTGCTGTTCTTCCTCTTCTTCTTCTTCTTCTCCTTCTCCTTCTTCCGGGGCCTCTGTTGTGCCTCCCTGTCGGCGGATCCCACCACTGGCTGGTCCCTCCCCTTCCTGTCACACCTCACCTGGCCTGAGAAGGTAAGGGTGACGCTGGGAGACATGAAGACTCCCGCTCCATATTCCAGAGCACGAGAGTTGACCGGGGTGGGAGAGAGTCACGCCAGGGGTTAAATTTATCGGGCTCCCTGGTGTTTTCGGTGGGGGGGGGAAACGGGTCCAAATGGCTCTTTTGAGGGTTTAAGGTTGCAGACCCCCCCCCAACCAGCCCCCCCCCCCCCGGTGAGTTTTTGAGTGGGGAGGGGGCGCTTGCATTTCCAGCAGTGCACCCCTTGATCGCATCCAGAGGTGGGAGGGCAAGGGAGGTTGGGCCGGGCGGAGCAAGAACACGCACCAAAGGTATATTTGGGGTGGTTTTTTCCTCCCCCACCCCAACACCCCCCAAGCAGGAGGCTCTGGGTTCTTTTTTGGGGGGGGGGAGAACATTGGGGGCAGAAGGGGGAAAGTCGCTGACATGTACATAGTGGCCGATCTTTTGCACTTTGTCACTGGGGGGGGGGGCGCGTACGCGGAGGGGTGCGCTCCGGTGATTGTTGACCGTTTGCTACTGAATGTAACTCGTTTTTATTTTCCTTATTTTTTTTTTTTAGAAAAGCACCTCTAGCTAGTTTTTACGGCACTTTAGATATTTACTGAAATCTGTTTAAGGAAACTACAGAAAAGCAAAAAAAAAAATAAAAAAATAAAAGGGAGAGAGAGAGGAAAACAATAGCAGGGGGGAGAGCGAGAGAGCGAGAGAAAGTCGTTTCAAAATCACGTCGGTCATTAGTCACGAGGACAAATCATCGTGGGTTTTGTTTCGTTTTTTTTTTTTTTTCCCTGCCGCTTTTTCCCCCCCGGTCTCTGTTCCCAAAAAAATTGTGACAAGTGTAAGGAAATTCCTTTTAGACAATTACTGTATTTATCTTTCTGCATCTTTGTGTGTAACTCCAATAACTTCTTCAAAATAAAATGACCATTATAACGTTGATGGTGGCGCGCCCTTTGGAAGCGCGCCTGCTGTGTTTTTTTTTTCGTTTTTTCTTTCTGCGTTAGCCACCGTCCTGGGCTGGGAGACAAAAAGAGACAGAATGGGTGGGAGGGCTACGACCACAAACCCACGGGCTGCAGGGAGTGGGGTTTGTGGAAAGCAGGGTGGGGGAGGAGGAGGAAGAGGAGAAGATAAAGGCCGTGGGGTCCTCGGTGCGGCTCTGGGCCTGGTGGTTTCGGTGCAGCGGTTTCGTGACCCAATTAGAGGACATCATCCGGGCTGGTTAACCCCGGTCTTCCTTCTAGCCTTGATGACGTCCCCTAGTTGGGTCACGAAACGCCTGCAAGGAAACCAAGTTCGGAGACCGACAAGGACCCCACAGTCAGTTGTCCTCCTCTGCAAACCCCGCTCTCTTCTAGCCCTGATGACGTTCCCTAGTTGGGTCAAGAAACGTCTGGAAGGAAATAAAGCTCAGGAGCCCACCAAGGACCCCTCAGCCCTGCACCTCCTCTTCCTCTCCACAACCCTTCCTCCCTTCTAGCACTGATGGTGTTACCTAGTTGGGTAAAGAAACGTCTGTAGGGAACCAACCAAGCTCAGAAACCACCAAGGACCCCTCAGCTTCCTCCTCCTCCCTGCAACCCTTCTCCCTTCTAGCACTGATGATGCACTCCTCTTCCTCCTCCTTTCCACAAACCCTCCTTCTAGCTGCTCTTCCTCCTCTTCTTCTTCTTCCTCCTCCCCTCCCGCACAAACCTTCCCTTCTAGCACTGACGGTGTTCTCTAATTGGGTCATCAAACGTCTGCAAGAAAATAACCCAGTTCAGGGAACATCAAGGATCCCTCAGTCCCTTTCTTCCTCCTCTCCTCCTCTTCCCCCTTCTCCTCCTCCTCCTCCTTTCCACAAACCCTTCTTGCCCTTGACGATGTTCCCTAGTTGGGTCATGAAACGTCTGCAAGAAAACCACTCAGCTCAGACAGCCCCCAGGACTCCAGAGTACAAAAACAGAAGTACAGCCTCAAACGCACCTTACGTATCGTTTGCAAAGTCTTCCCATCCTCTCCGGAACTGCAAATCCAATTCATCAGCAAATCCAAACGTCAAGAGTTCATTTTTCTCTCACTGTTGTTAAATTAATGGTCATGTTGGTGGTGGTGGTGGGGGGGAAGCAGCAGGGGAGTGGGCTTAAGTTCCCCCCCCCCCATCTACCCTCAATGCCCCAAGACGCCGCTTTGTCCCCTTTTCATCTGGCCAGAGGAGTTTGTTTCCAAGGGGAAAAAAGAAACACACACACCTCTAGTAAACCTGCTTGTATTGGGGGGATTGCAAGAAAAGAGCCTCCCCCCCACTCAAGATGCTGGCTACCCAGTTCTGTGTACCCCGAAGGGGAATATTTGGGGGGGGGCAGAGGGGAAAATGGGGTTTGTTTCCACTTTTATGAGTGAAAAGGGGTGTGTGTGGGCCTTGTAGCCAGAGCAGTTGCAAATCACACACTTTGAGGGAAAAAAGCCTTTTCTATAGGTCAGAAGCTTAAAAGGGATTGGCGTGAATCTCCACTTTGTACATTTGGGGTAGGATTAAAAGGTGTGGCAGCCCCCCACGAAACCTGGCCAAGAACCATGGGTCTGTTAGTCCTTTCTCCAAGAAACCCCATTTTATTCACGGGTGTTTCTCAACCTTGGAACTGGAAGAGGAGTGGACTTCAACTCCCAGAATTCCCCCAGCCAGCACAGAATTCTGGGAATGGACGTCCACCCCTCTTCCCAATCAGGATAGAGCGGGGGCGGGACCTTGGAGGTCGTCTAGTCCAGCCCTCCGCTCAAGCAGGAAACTTTCCCATTTCAGACAAGCGGCAATCCGGTTTCTTCTTTAAAAACTTCCAGATGATGAACAGCTTCTGGTGGCGAGCAGTTCCCCAGGGTTAATTGTCCTCCCTGTTAGGAAATTTTCTCCTTAATTTCAGGTTGCTTCTATCCTTGGTTAGTTTCCATCCGTTGTTTCTTGTCCTTCATTTAGGGATTTTGGAAAATAAGTTGACCCCACTCTACTTCGGGGCAGCCCCTTAATTACTGGAATACTCCTATCATGCCCCTCTTACTCCTTCTTTCTCAAATCCTGCAACCCTTCTTCGTAATGTTTTAGTCTCAGGGCCTTTGCTCCTTTTAGTTGCACTTTTCCCCCAAAAGTCTCAACATCTGTTTTGGAACGTGGTGAGCAAAACTCGACCCAATCGCCCGATCTTACTAAGGCTTTACACAGCAGTAGTAATCCTTCACGTGGTTTTGATCCTCTGCCTCTGTTTATACAACCACAGAATCGCATTGGCTTTTCTTGGCGGCGGCTGCAGCACACGGCTGACTCATATTTAAGGCATCGTCCGCTAGGACGCCAAAGTCCGTTTCTCCATTAACTGTTTTCGAGGCAGGTTTCCAGCTGCTAAGGTTGAGTTAACCCGGCCCTCCCTACCTGTCCCTTCCATCTTTCAATGCACAAACACAAAATAAACTGCACCAAACTTGATGGCAGGAAATACGACTTAAGCCACCCACCGAGTGGTCAATGTCTGGAATCCTCTACCTGACTCTGTGGTTTCTTCCCCAAACCCCAAAAACTTTTAACCTGAGACTGTCTACTACTATTGACCTCACCCCTTTCCTAAGAGGTCTGTCGGGGGCGTGCATAAGCGCATCTGTCGGGGGCGTGCATAAGCGCACCAACGTGCCCACCGTCCCTGTCCTATTGTTTCTTTTATTTTTCTTATATGTATCCGTGTATTCATAACTATATTTTTACTTATACCTATTATCTTGTAAACGATTGACAAATCAAAATAAATAAATAAATAAAATAAACAACAGCTGGATCTTTGTCCTTCCCTCTAACCTTCCTGGTGTTGTTGCAACCATGAGTAAACAAGCCATTGGCCTCCCATCGTTTCACCCCCTCCAAGTGCAAGACAGGTAAGCATTGCTCTCCCAAGTTGTTTTTGTGTGTGTGTTTGTGTGTGTACGCCTTACAGGTGTGCCGATGTGTTATGCAGCAAACTTACCTGGACTTTTTTTTTTTAAAAAAAATGCAAACTTATATTTTAAAAAAATCAATGATCGCTCATCTGGATTGCAACCACTTTGGCTCACGGCTTGTTGGAAAGTGTTGGCAACTTTCTAGAGTGGAAGAGAGTTGCGGTGTGGCACACAAACCGCAGAGGGCATGGGTGTTGCCAAGAAAATGCCCCCCCCTCCCATGCATCCACATATGGCATCATTTAACAGAAAGGGCAGCCCCCACTCCCCAAATTCTTTTAAGACAGGGATCTCCAAACATGGCACCTTTTTAAGACTTGTGGACTTCAACTCCCAGAAGTCCCTGTCAGGAAAGGCAATTTCCCAGAATTCAGCTGGAGAGGACAACTGTAGCTAACTATCTTTTATCACATTTTTTCAAAACACTTAATAGATGGTGGGAATGCAGTAGACTATATATATATATATATATATATATTTAAAACAGAAACGGCTGTGAAAGTCTGACTCACAGACGGACACAATACAGAAGCCTGATGATGGCAGATGAGATTCTGCCGAAACGTTGCAACAACTTTAAAAGCACAACTATAATGATGTGGGAAATACCCGAACAAAGCTGAATACCATGTATGTATGTATGTATGTATGTATGTATGTATGTATGTATGTATGTATGTATGTATGGTATTCAGCTTTGTTCGGGTATTTTCCCACGTCATTGTATAATATATATATAATTTAATTTTAATAAAATTTTATTGAAAATAAACATTTAAAAAATCTTGAACGTGGTGGACTTTCTTTGACGTACATACCTGTCTTTATTATTCTAGAAAAATAATAATTAAGCAATGTATAAGCATTCATATACACACACATATATATACACATATGTACATTTGATCTTTGTGTCGTTTTATATCTTAATCATTGTGTTGCATTTCAATTACCTCTTAAATTCCAATTTACATTTTATAGACTTCCTTTCCTATCCCTCCATTGTTCCATACTTTATAATATTCTGATACGTCTCGTTCTTTCAATTCTAATGTCAGACTGTCTAGTTCAGCACATTGAGAAATCTCGTCTATTATTGCTTCGTCATTTGGAATTTCTTTTGACTTCCAAGTTTGGGCAAGTAATAATCTTGCTGCAGTAATTACATGGATAATTAGGTAGGTATCTACTTTACTAAAACTTTCTTTTATTATTCCTAATGGGGACATCTCTGGTGTAAAGTTAATTTTTAAACCCCAACATTTCTTCCAGCCATGTCCGGATTTTGTGCCAAAATTCTTGTGTTTTCTTGCAGTCCCTCCACATGTGGTAATAAGTACCCCCTCCTTTCAAACATTTCCAGCATGTAGGCGATTGAGGACCATACATTTTTGCTAGCCTCGCTGGTGGTAATATATCTTGTAAGTCAGGGAAGTGGGGGGGAAAAAAAAGGAATGGGCTGGGGAATTCTGGGAATTGAAGTCCACGGGTCTTAAAGCAATCAAGTTCGGAGACCCCTGATGTATAGAATCTAATGGATTACTGGGAATTGGCATCCTTTGGCAGTGTTTTTTCCTAGATGGTTTTCATTAACTTTATAGCAGGGTCTCCAACCTTGGCCACTTTGAAGACTTCAACTCCCAGAATTCCCCAGCAGGCAAAATTTTCCCAGAATTCAGCATGGATAGAGGACAAGAACAAACGTGATTTAGACTACCTTTATCGCAATTTTGGATAATTTTCTTAATAGAGGGTGGGTATGCAATAAACATAATATATCTTGATGTTTAGCAAAGTGAGAAAAAAATAAAATAAAAAGACCCGGCGGGGGAATCCTAAGGTTGTCAAGTTTGGAGACTTGTGAAATGACAACCTGTACCAACCCAACTTTGCGCTGCCCGCAAAGCAGAGATAATGCCAAGTTGGCACGCCCATAATATCTTGGGGGGGGGGGCATGCAATGCCACGCAGGGCACACTGCAACGCTACGAAGAACAGACAACTGCACAAAGGGACTCTCGGCCGCACCTGAGTTTCAGCATTGTTTCTGCAGTAGAGGCAGTGGCTGTTCATTGAGTGGCCGTTCGGACGAGTGGCACGGTGGCCTAGAGGCGGTGCTCTCGCCTCGCGAACAGGAGGTGGTGAGTTTGAGTCCTAGGTAAAGGCATTTCTCTCTCTGGGCACAATGAGAATTATATCTGCCAAACAAAAAACTCCGCATCGTCAACAGGAAGGGCAGCCGGCCAGCAAAACACTCTGCTAGCTCCATTCCGTTGCCCAGACTCCACTCCGCAAGGGATTATGGTGATGATGGAGTGGCTGTTCAGAGTTCCATAAACACTGAAAAAAGTGACCTTTACGACCTTCTTTCACACTTACGATAGTTAAAGTATCCCCATTGGTCCCAATTCAGATGCTTGGGAACTGGCTCATATTTACGACCGTCGCAGTGTCCTGGGGTCACAGAAGACACCTGACCGCCAAGAGTTTTGAATCCAGGTCTTAGGTGGCCCCCAAAGAAGGTCCGCTCTAAGTGACTGGTTGTAAGTCGAGGACTAACCATAATGCCAGCAAAAAAAACGCTTCGTTATAGGTAGTCCTCGACTTACGGCTGTTTATTTAGTGACGGATGTTAAAAACGCCACCGGGGAAAAAGCAAAAAAAAAAGCAATGCAGGATGGTTTTTTTCCACACAGGCTGCGGCCTTTCCCACGGTCCCGGGATCCAAATCCAAGATGCTTGGCGACTGACTCGTATTTACGACAGTCTCCTTGGGCGGCTGCCCGACTCGCAACGTCCACGCGGGAATCCGGATTCGTTAGAACAGCCCTGATACTCACTGAACAGCGGTAGCGATTCACTTAACAACGGGCAGCAAGGAAGGCCTTCGAAGCAGACGTTCAAAGTGCCCCCCTGACCCATGCCTGCCCAGGGGAAGGGGCTACCCTGAGGCACATAGACCACCCCAGCTGTGCCCCCTGGCAGCCTTTCTCTTTTCCCCCTCCTGTATGAACTCCCCCCCACTCCAATCTATAAGCTTGTGACTGGAATTGGAGGGGTGTCAAGCTTTGCTGGGGGGGGGGAGTATTGAGACAGACGGGGTGGGGGGGGCACCCCAGCTGGTCACCAAATAGC
>NW_020717177.1:171155-182348 GCF_900518725.1 Notechis scutatus | reverse complement strand
GAAGAAGAAGAAGAAGAAGAAGAAGAAGAAGAAGAAGAAGAAGAAGAGAGGAATAGTGGGGTCCTTGGTGCTCTCTCTGAGCTGGGTTGTTTCCTTGCAGACGTTTCATGACCTAACTAGGTAACACCCTCAGAGCTAGAAGGGAGTGGGGGTTTTGCTCTCTATTTATGTGACAGTTTCTGTAGTTTGTGATGCAATCGCAGCCATGATCAGGAGACACAAAAGAGAGAAGTTTGGGGTTGTGTGGTTTTTTTTTTTGCAGGAGTAAGCAAAGCAAATGCAATTCCCATGTCCTTGTTTAGCCTGCAGTCCCCTAATCATCTCGGTCTCTAAGATTATCACTTCCGCCGCTCCGTGCAATTGTCTAAATCGCGATGGCTGCAATCAAATCTCCATTAAGGAACCTTCCGAGACGGAGGGCGGTTTGGGAAGAGCTGGAAACACACAAGCACAAGGCATTCCTTTTGTTATTGTGTGGTGCTTTTGGAGAAGCCAAACAGCACAAGCACCTCAATTTGTCCGTGCCTGGCTTGGAAAACCGTTTCGAATTCCTTCGCCCAGCACGAATGTTTAAGCAGCCAAAATTCCAACCACAGCCTCCGATAATTTTTGTGGTTGGAATTTGTGTTATTATTATTATTATTATTTTTTGCTGCGTTTTAAGCTATTTGAATGATGAGATTTAAAATTTAGGTGGGGTGTGTTGGAAGAGAAACCATTAAAAGCCAGTTGGTTGGCAGGATCTTTGGATTTTTATTTTAAGCATTGTCCTGCTCTGAAGCCTCTTGGAACAGGCTGGATCAGCAGAAACAAAAGATTTTTATTATTATTATTATTATTCAGAAGTTTTTGCCAGAAACATTTGCTCAGGAGTTTGCAAAAATGGACTCCCTCAAGCATGGGTTCTGCCCAAATGCACGCGGTCCAGAATTAAATATTTAAGTACAGGCCATGAAAATTAGGAAGGCGGCTCCCAAATTGTTCCAGATTCTGCACTTCCTGACGAGAGAGAAAGGAGAAAAAGATGGAACGCTCCTCCGAGCAAAACCATTCATGCCCCGGGATTAATTTAACATAATGAATGTGGCATTTGGTTCTCAGGCTGAGATTCAATGGTGTAAAAAAAGAAAAGAAAACTTTACACCTTAAAGGGATTTAGTCTTATAGAGGCAGAACCCTCAAATTGTGACCACGATCAAACCCCAAATTTCTGCTGCTAAGTGAAACATTTGCCAAGTGAGTTTGGGTCATGAAACGTCTGCAAGAAAATAAGCACCAAGCTCAGAGAGCACTAAGCGAGTTTTGCCCCCCCCCCGTTTTACGATGTTTCTTGGCCCCGTTGTTAAGTGAATCGCTGCAGTTGTTAAGGTAGTCACACGGTCAGAAGGTTGCAAAAGGGGACCTTGTGACCCCAAGGATGCCGTGACCATGGTAAATGCAAGTGTCAACTCATAAAATATTTCTGTGGTTTTTTTAGAGCGGCCAACAGAAAGGGAGAGGGGGGCAGTGCGGCAGCTTGCAAACCGAAAGTGCATTCCATAAATGTTTTCAAAAATAGTAACTAGGTGTCATGCCCTTGTTGGAGTCTGATTCTGAGGGGGAGATTGAGCAGCTGACAGGGAGTGGGAGTGTGGCTCCAGTGGCTGTGGACGAAACGGGGAAGGGCACAGGCCGGCTGGACATTCAGAGGAAGACCCAGGGCCACCCATCTTCATCCTAGGGCACGCAGGGAGGAACGGAGAAGGGAGCAACGTTTACATATATTTACATTTATCTAACATTGATTAATAACTTTATCCATAATTACTATTAACCTGTAAGAGACCTCAAGAAAATGAACAGTAAATATGTAGAATATATAAGAATGTAAGAATAATAATTATGGCATTCTTGTTTCTATTATACTGTAAGTGTTTGACAAATCAAATCAAATCAGTAAATAAAATAAATTTCAGTGGGGAGAGACCTGGAAAGGGGGAAAAAATTTTTCTTCCTTCCAAGGATGCTTCACTGACAGCAAACAGCTGATGTCACCTGGTTGCTGAATGCTTAGTTTGGCCCAAGAGAAGGGCAGGATATATAATTTGGCAAAAAAAGCACAAAGTTTTGCTTTGGATTCGTTTTTTTTTCCCCTTCCCCTTTCTACTTCCTTTGCTGTTTTGGAAAAAATAATAATAATGTTTTCCACATTGCAACTCCGAAATAACAGTTCCTCCCTTTTCCTCCACGTTTCATTTTTTGTGTGTGTTGTGCGTCTGCTTTTTTTTTTTCGTTCCATGAAGAGAATGAAAGTTTAAGTGAAATTGTGCATTTGCACAGACTTTGCTAAAATAAGGGGAAGGGGTCAGGAGTCCGTTATGAAGGCTGCCAAATGAAGTGTCCCCCCAACCCACTGATTTATTGGCGAGGCCATCTGCAAATTACAGCTCTTAGAGGAGAGTTAACAAAGCAAAAACATACTCTGTCAAACAATTATGGAATAAAATTGAAAACCAGGATGATGGGTTCCTACTGTCAACTCATAAAACATTCCTATGCCTGTTTTAGTAGTTACCATTAAAAAAAGCGGGGGGGAGGAGGAAGGAAATTTGGAAGAGCAGAGAAGCAGTTTGGAAGTGGAAGTACATTCCAACTCTTATCTTTAAAAGATTGTAACTAAACTACCAGAGCTTTCGCCTGCTAATATATTTAATTGGAGAACGTGATTGACGACACCCAGCCTGTGAAGGTGCTCAATTGGAGAATCTGATTTATGTCACACCCAGGAGGGGGGAGGAAACAGGGTCACAGGGGACTGTAAATGATGTAGGCCAGCGTTGGCTTCATACAGGGCAGTGCCAATATGTCGCCTCTAATGAGTCCTTTGAAGCTTTTTGAAGTTTGGCTCAAGAATCATGATTTAATTAGGGCAATTGCTGGAATCCTGACACTTACATTTTGGAGCTGGAAAACCAGAAATTTAACCAGGAAAAAAAAACCCCGAATCAAACAAAAAAAACCCCTCCAAATCTCATTAGTCCTGACTGTTGTAACACAGGTCATCGCTTGACCAAGCCTGATTTTATGCCGTTTTTGTGAGTGTGCGTAGCGGTTGTTAAATAGACCCATTGTTTGCTATGGGATGGGCATTCCCCACCCCCAGAAATGGACTCAGTTTCTGGGGGAAAACCCACCAAATTGTACTCGCATTTTAAACTTTCTTTTTTTTTTAAAAAAGAAAATTATTATTAAATTTATTTTCTGCCCCTCCACTGGGCATAGATGCAATTGTGGGCCAGTTTTGTTGAATAGTAAAAATGCAGTTATATGGTCTTGGAGAGGAGGCAGATGTTGTAACTTTGGAACCGGGTTCTAAATAGCTTTTTGGGGGGAGCGGGGTTATTGTCATTTCAAAGGATCACGAAGCGACCGTCGTAAGGCGAGGACGAGCTGTATATTATTCTGTGGAACGTCTTTTCTAAGGCTGGGTGCATCAAGTGACCAACGTTTGCACGTGGGAACCAATTTGTGAGATGCAACGAAGCCGCAAAGTTTCTTCCCCTGCCTTCTTCGGGGGCCCCCACCCCCTCACCCTGCAACCCCGTGCCTTTCCACCCACGTTTAATGCATCCGTTGTGCTGGAAACGTTTAAAAAAAACCAAAACCTGGATTCAAATCCATCTCGGTCCACCAGGCAGGGCGGCTCCCTTTTCCTAAAAATAGAAGCGGAGATTTTGGTGTGTAATTGCACACAAGGCACGGTCTCGCACACAAGGCAGGGGCTTGATAAAAGTGATGGCAGATCCCCTACAGATTTCATTCAGCTCCCAGTGGGGAGAAGCAAAGCCATCCACTCCTCCCACCAAGCAGCCTTGGGAAGGTCATATATATATATATATATGAGATCCAAGATTGAAGTGGCTGTTGACGGTATAAGACAGAGGTCTCCAAACTTGGCAACTTTAAGACTTGTGGACTTCAGTGCCCAGAAATTATCCAGCCAGCATAGCTGAAGTCCCGCAAGCCTTAAAGTTGCCAAGTTTGGAGACCCCTGGTATAAGAGATGCAAGTCAATAACATTATTCGGATTTGTTTGTTGGAATTTTTAGATGTGGCAGAATAACAAGAGTTGGAAGGGACCTCGGAGGTCTTCTAGTCCAACCCCCTGCTCAAGCAGGAGATCCTTTCAGTCAAATGGTTGTCCAATCTCTTCTTCAAAACCTCCAGTGTTGGAGCACCCACAACTTCTGGTGGCAAGCAGTTCCACTGGTTAATTGTTCTTCCTGTCAGAAAAAATTTCTCCTTAGTTCGAGGTTGCTTCATTCCTCGACGAGTTTCCATCTGTTGCTTCTCCACCTGCTTTCAGGTGCTTTGGAGAATAGCTTGACTCCCTCTTCTTTGGGGCAGCCCCTGAGATATTAGAAGGCTGCTATCCTGTCATCCCCAGACCTTCTTTTCATTAAACTAGACATACCCAGTTCCTGCAATTTCTTCATATGTTTTAGCCTCCAGTTCTCTGGCAAGATAGATTTTCTCTGGACCCCCCCCCCCCCAAATCTAGCTTTTGTTTACAGCAGGATGGGAAAAGGTAGAGGTTGGGCAATCATTGGATTTGTGATAAGATCTCCAGATGGTTGGCTGCCGTGTTCAATACTTGCAAGGACAAAACGATGGCTCGACTTGCTGTCCCGTTGGGGGAAAGCAACATGGGATGGGCCAGAATAATCAAGAGCATCGGGCAATACTCAGAAAGCACCCCAATTGAGAAGGCGTTCCGGTTCAGGGTGGGCAGGAGATAAATTGGGATCTGGGTGGTTGTTGGTAGAGCAGTGTTTATCCCAAAGTTGCCACGTTTGAAACCCCTTGCCTTAGGTGACTTCACCCTGCTTCCTCTGGTCTTCCTTGGACCCTTTTCAAAACCACGTTAAACAAACTCCCTCCGGGACTCTAGCCAAACGTAGGATGGAGCTTGAAGCCACCTGTGCTCCGCGGTTGTTGTCCTTTTGCTGAGGTTCTGTTGAACATCTGTTGTTTTTGTTAGCCATGCCGTCTCTTGTTTTCTGGCCTCCTGACAACACGTTCACGGCTCTGCTTTCTTTCTGTCCAGCCATGACCCATGACGCCCTCCTGCGCGATGTTCTACAGGTCAACCTCAGCCATGGCGCCGCCGTCCAAAAACCGGTTCAAGCGACAAAGTCGGATCTTCTCCCAGGTCTTGTACCAGACGCTGAGCTACAAGGACCGCAGCTCGGGGCCCGGCCTTTCCGAGGCGAACAAGGAGGATCCGTCGGAACTCTCCACCCAGGTCTCAGCTCCCGGAGTTCTCAAGATCTTTGGGTGTCACATCTGCGTGGGCACTCACTACAAGAGTGTCTTGGCCACGGCCACCTCAAGTGCCCAGGAGCTGCTGAAAGAAGCTCTTGAGCGGTACGGACTCAACAGGGTAGATGTCGGCCGTTACGTTCTCTGCGACGTCGTGGGGACGTTTGCTGGCTCGGAGAAGCAGTGGAAGATGGAAGGGTTGAGAATCCTGAGGGACCACGAGAAACCTCTTTTGATCCAGGACCTTTGGAAGCCGCGGGAAGGTTTCTCTCGGAGGTTTGAGCTCCGCAAGAGGTCTGAAGTGGAGGAGATGACGGCCGAGGACAGAGACACCATCACAGCAGGTGAGGAAACAGAAGGTCTTCCGCTCTACAGCGGCGCCGAAGTTACAAGATCGTAAGCCGTTATCTTGTGGTTTGTGGGGTTGGAGCGTAGCGTGCAAACTGCCAATGGGTGGGGGGGGGGGGGGGGGAGGATAGATCAACACGGGGCTTAGACCTAGAGAAGTGGGGGGTCATTCAAGGATCTTCACTGGGGAAAACCCGGTGGAGGTGAATTATTCAGCCAAATATGTACGCTTAGTTAAACCCATCATGAAGCTTTGGAAGGGGTAGCTAGAGAGGTGAGGTTCTGGGACTTCCCATAGATTAGGATTTGGACTGGGGTGGGTGGGTGGGAGGGGAGAAACTTTGGGTGGAAGTCTTGGCCTGTCCAAAAGTCCATCTTAATTGACTTACGGCCACAACTGTTGCCAGCATTTCAGTTGTCAAGCAAGGCAATTGCAAGAATGGCCAGAACCGAGGGGACCCTTAGTGGTTCTCTGAGCTTGGTTGTTTCTTGGCAGACGTTTCACGGGCCAAACTAGGTAACATCATCAGTGCTAGAAGGAAGTGGGGTTTGTGGAGAGGAGGAGGAGGAGGAAGGAAGGAAGGAAGGAAGGAAGGAAGGAAGGAAGGAAGGAAGGAAGGAAGGAAGGAAGGAAGGAAGGAGAGGAACTAGGAACTAGGTAACATCATCACTGCTAAAGGGAGTGGGGTTTGTGGAAAGGAGGAGGAGGAGGAAGAAGAAGAAGGAAGAAGGGGGGAACTAGGAACATCATCACTGCTAAAGGAAGTGGGGTTTGTGGAGGAAGGAAGGAAGGAAGGAAGGAAGGAAGGAAGGAAGGAAGGAAGGAAGGAAGGAAGGAAGGAAGGAAGGAGAGGAACTAGGAACTAGGTAACATCATCACTGCTAAAGGGAGTGGGGTTTGTGGAAAGGAGGAAGGAGGAAGGAGGAGGAGGATTATGGCTCTCTGGTGCTCTCAGAGCTTGGCTGTTTTCTGGCAGATGTTTCATGACCCAACTAGGGAACATCATCAGTGCTGCTGTTACCTAGTTTGAGTCATGAAACATCTGCAAGGAAACCACCAAGTTCAGAGAGGACCAAGGGTGCCTCCTTCCAATCCTGAGTTTCAAATGCTCTCCTTTAACGGGGAGAACTCTTTGGGCATGCAAGAGAGAGGAAGGTCTGGGTGTGTGTGTGTGTGTGTAGCAGAACCCCCTTTGCTAGTGGCTCCCTAGGTCGTCTGAAGTTGATTCAGCTCAGTTTGGTTGCATCTGCTCACCAAGCGGAGTTCAAAGAAGCGAGTCGCTCAACAACCCACAAGCCCAGGGATGCCGAAACAGGGAGGCCTTTACGCCGAGCAACCCCCATGGCTTTGAAAGCGGAAGTTGCTTGGCTGTGGCCAAGAAATAAGACCGGGGATGTAGAGCCAAGTCAAACTTCGGGGCCAAAGGAGCAGAACAGCACACCTTGGGCCAGGAGGAGTCCTGTCCTGCGTAAGAGACCCATGTTTTCATTTGCAAACCCAGGTCAACCATCAGCTGCAGGAGCGTGGGAGGGAAATCCAGACCCACAGGCCGGACGGGGAAGGGGAAGAGGGACCGAAAGGATTTGGCCACATCCAGGGAAAAAAAAAGTCCTGTGTTTGTTTTTCCAGCAAAGCTTGGAGAGTTTTGAAGAGACTTTTTTAAACAGTCTTTTTTGGAGGGAGACAACTCCAGTGGTTTTTTTTTTTTTTTCCTTTCCTTTTCGTATTTTGCTTTTGTTTGGCTCTGGCTGCATAGAATCGGAGTCCTTTCCAACAGATAAGGAAATCAGAAAGTTGGCTTTTTAAAGCAGAGGAAACCACAAGCAGAATGCTGAAGTGCGTTCCTTTCTTTCTTCTTCTTTTCACTCGAGAACCTTCTCTTCCTTTGGACGGGACTCTTTTTCTTCATAGGATCCGAAGGTTGGAAGGGCCCTCTGAGGTCTTCTAGACCAACCCCTAGCACAAAGCAGGAATCTTATACCATCCCAATCAAAAGTGGTGCTTGTGTTACGACGTGCATCCCTTTGAAAAGCTCTGAAAATCTTCCAGATCAGGAAGGTTCTTCGGCAGCTGGGCTCAATTGGACCGAAGAAGCTTTTTGGATGAGAAGCTTTCTAAGAAATGGCCATGGAGGTTCTCAGTCCTCCAGGTCAATGGTCGCCAACCAGTGGGCCGGGGACCACTGGGGGTCTGTGAGAAAATTTCGGTGGTCCGCAGAGAAATGTCCCCCCCCACAAAGCAATTAATTCAGGCTGTGCAGGAACACAAGGCTGTGCTGACCACATGGCCCACGGGAACACAAGGCTTGTGTCGCTTGCATTGTGAACACCACGAGGTAGTGAGGGGAGGGGGGAAAGGGCAGGGGGGGGGACTTGCCCCACTCACCCCACGTGCCTGGCCTGGCCACCGGGCTGCTTCTTTCCGCTTCTTTCTTCTTCTGCTTTTGGCTGCATGCAGGGAAAGCAGCCAAAGTCTTTCTTTCTCTCCCCCAAACTCCACCAGAAATGAGTCTTTGGGACCCTGCAAGTCCTCCTGCTCCAAGAGGCTGCGCTGGCAAAGACTCATTTATGGCGGAGTTTGGGGGAGAGAAAGAAAGACTTCTGCTGCTCCTGCTGCTTTCCTTGCATGAAGCCGAAAGTCTCCCTCTCTCTCTCTCCCCCTGAAAATGGAGTTGGAGACGGTATCCTGAGATCCCAAATAAAGAATGATTGATCGGTAGGGAAACAGGGTGGGGGGATTTTTCTGCAGACTTTTTTTGGGGGGGATTTCCCCAGGGTCTCTGGTCTGCGGGATTTAAAATTATGAGTTTGGTGGTCCCTGAGGTCCAAAAGGTTGGCGACCCCTGCTCCAGGTCATGGTTGTCCCAAAGGAGCTTTCTTCAAAAGGCAACTGGACTTTCTGGTTTTCCTTGGAAGATGTTTCGCTTCTCTTCCAAGAAGCATCTTCAGAACTTCCTCTTCAAGGTCTATGGCGGTTCTCAGTCATCCAGGCTGCTAATCCCTGTCTTCCTAAGTCACGTTTATTGGAAACCAGGGTGGTTGTGGACAATGGCAACTGGGGAAAGATTTGCTGTAAGTCCCAAAGGTGGTTTTTCCCCCCAAAAGGTAACTATATTTTCTTGGGTTTTCTTCCTTTGAAAACGTTTCGCTTCTCATCCAAGAAGGTTCTTCATTTTATCCCAGAAACTTCTTCAAATGAAGCAGCTTCTCGGATGAGACACGAAATGTTTTCAACAACAACAACAAGAAGAAAGTCCAGTTACCTTTTGGGGAAAAAAGCACCTTTGGGACAACCATGACCTGGATAGTGGAGAATCTCCGTAAATATTTGCTTGCAAGTATTGATATCCTAATCAGAATTTTGCCTCCAGTTCTAGATTAAGTTTGGATTTTCAGTTGCTCTTCCTTGAGGGGTACAATTATCTCAACCTTGAGGGTCAAATGTCCCTGTTTTCCTCTCTACATTTCAGTTTTGCTTCTTTGGCCCCTTGTATGGTGGCCACGTCCTCCTTTCCACCAGTCAATTTGTGGTTCAGCTTGACCTGAAATCATGGCTTGTTGTTCCGGTAGACCATTCCGCCCTATTTGTCCTTCTTTCGCCTAATCTGGAGACGTATCAAGAAACCCAGTAAGCATCTCTGCCCCTTCCCTGCTCCAATAATTTCTTTTTAAGTTTCCCAGCAAAGGCAGCGTTTAAAGCAAACAACCCAAAAAAATGTATTTAAGAACTGCAAGACTGTTCCTCACCAAATAAGGTAGATGGCCTGGTGGACTCCAAGCCGTTTTCTTTATATATGGGCTTGGAGAGTTTTCTGATCCTGATTTCTTGTTCCATCCATGGAGAAGCTGAGTGTTTCGTTTCTTTCTTTACTTTCTTGTAAGGGGAGAGAGAGTCCCGTCTCTAAATTTCGCTTCTCTCCAGGGAATGTAAGAGTTTGTTTTTTTATTTTTTTAAATCACCCATTGTGAGAAAAACTTTGAGAAATCTAATTTGAGGTCGATAAGGAAAAAGTGTTATGGAAAAGGGGTGTTCCACCTCAAGGAGAAGGTGATATCTCGCTTCTACGGGAATACTGTGGATAGAAGAGGGGAGAAGGCCTCACCAGGACCAGCTGTCCTAATGGGCAGAGAATGGAGGACAGAGGCAAAGCCGTTCAATGGATTTGTGGGTCCAGATGAATTTGTGGGTTCACCCACACGCAAGGTACGTGCTTCACATTGCTGAAGGTTCTTGAGAAAAGATTGCACAACCATTTGTCCGGCATGGTGTAAGGCAGGGGTCTTCAAACTTGACCGCTTTAAGACTTGTGGACTTCAACTCCCAGAATTCCCCCTCCAGTCATGTTAGCTCAGGAATTCTGGGAGTTGAAGCCCACAAGTCTTAAACTTGGCCAAGTTTGAAGACCCTTGAGGTAGAGAGTTAGGTTGCAGGAGAAGGTGGTAGGACTTAGCCAGCATATCTTCTTCAGGCCTCCTCTAGATTAGGGGTTTCCAACCTTGGCAAAGTTTAAGACTTGTGGACTTCAACTCCCAGAATTCCTCTTCCAGTCATGTTAGCTCAGGAATTCTGGGAGTTGAAGCCCACAAGTCTTAAACTTTGCCAAGTTTGGAGGCCCTTGAGCTAGAGAGTTAGGTTGCAGGAGAAGGTGGTGGGACCTAGCCAGCATGTCTTCTTCAGGCCTCTTCTAGATCAGGGATCTCCAACCTTGGCAAGTTTAAGACTTGTGGGCTTCAACTCCCAGAATTCCTCTTCCAGTCATGTTAGCTCAGGAATTCTGGGAGTTGAAGTCCACCAGTCTTAAACTTGGCCAAGTTTGGAGACCCTTGGTATAAGGACTCCTGCCTTGGGCAGATGGTTGGAGCTCCAAGCTTCCTTCCAGCTCTGTGATTCTATCATTTCTTTTTGAGGTTGGCAGAGTTGTCTCTCCCATACCCCAAACTCTTGGGGGAGGGCTTCCTTCTTCAAGCTGGCTTTGAACATAGCTTCTGTTGAGCACTGGCGGTCCTTCAGTGGTCCTCCTTTATCAGTTCTTGCGACAGTTGAAGAGCAGAGTGACCAGAGAACAGGAGGGTTTCACGGGGAGAAAGAGAGGGAGCGATGCTCCTCTGGTTTTGCATGAGGCATAGCGGAGTTCTTAGATGAGAAGAGGGGCTGCCCCAAAGAAGAGAGGGTCCACCCATTCTCCAAAGCCCCTGAAGGCAGGACAAGAAGCAACGGAAGGACACTAACTAAGGAGCGAAGCAACCTGGAATTAAGGAGGAATGTCCTAACGGAGGACAATTCATCAATGGAACTACTTCCCTCCAGAAGTTGTGGGTGCTGCATCACTGGAGGCTTTCAAGAAGAGGCTGGACAGCCGCTTGGCTGAAATGGTCTATACAGGGTTTCTTGCCAGAGCAGGAGGTTGGACTAGAAGACCTCCAAGATCCTTTCCAGCTCTAGTCTATTCTAAGTCTGTGCTTGCATTTACAAGCTTTGTCCTGCCCCAGAGTAGAGTCTCTCTCTTCTCTCTTTCTTTCTCTCTCTCTTTCTCTCTCCCTCTC
>NW_020717177.1:140506-169402 GCF_900518725.1 Notechis scutatus | reverse complement strand
AATAATAATAATAATAATAATAATAATAATAATAATAATAATAATAATAATAATAATAATTAATAATAATAATAATATAGGGAGTCTTTGGTGTACGACCACAATGGAGCCCAACATTTCTGGCATTTGTTAAGTGAGTCTCGTGCCCCATGGTGCCACCGTCCTTGCCCCAATTGTCAAGGGAATCACTGGAGTCGTCGAATTAGTTAACACCATGATGTTACTGGGATAGGGTTAGGGAGAACGGAGCTGGAAAGCAGGTTAGTGGGGTGGGTAGGGAATGGGGATTTTGCAGTAACCTTCCCCTGCCACGCCCACCAAGCCAAGCCACGCCCACAGAACCGGTAGTACAATTTATTGGATCCCACCACTGTCCTGGAGGCCCTCTTTTCGCCCTTCGTGAGCCTCTGCGCATGCCCTGCACTCACCTGCATCACAAACGGGCCGCGTGGGGGCTCCTGAGAGGGGCAAGGTGGGCGGGGCCAGCCAGGAGTGGGATTTGGGGGTTCTCTAGCAGCCCACCCCTGGATAGAACTATCTCTTAGATCAGGGATCCCCAACCTTTTCGACGCCGCGGCCCGGTTCCGGCGTCAGCTGGGCGCCGCGGCCCGGTTCCGGCGTCAGCTGGGCGCCGCCATCTTTTTTTGACGAAAAATCACTTCCGGTGACGTCACCGGAAGTGATCTTTCGTCAAAAAAAATGGCGGCGCCAGCGCTTCTGGTGAGCTTTTTCGGGTAGAAATGGCTTTCTACCCGGAAAAGCTCACCCGAAGCGCTGGCGCCGCCATCTTTTTTGACGAAAAATTGCTTTTTTTACCAAAAAAAGATGGCGGCGCCCAGCAACCAGCGGCCCGGTAAGGCTTGTTCCGCGGCCCGGTACCGGTCCGTGGACCGGCGGTTGGGGACCCCTGTCTTAGATGGTGCAGATGGTTAGATGCAGGGGTGGGATTCAAATTTTTTTAACAACCGGTTCTGTGGGTGTGGCTTAGTTGGTGGGCGTGGCTTGGTGGTCATGTGACTGGGTGGGCGTGGCTTGGTGGTCGTGTTATTGGCTGAGTGTGGCCAACTCAACATCTCCCACATCGAGGCACGCATCTCCTCGCCTGGCCTCTCGTGACTGTGGGGATGCTGCAACAGTCGTAAGTGTGAAAAATGGTCATAAGTCACTTTTTTCAGTGCCATTGTAACTGAATGGTCCCTCCACACAAGCAAAGTACCAGAAAAGGAGGGGGAAAAAACTCCAGAGAAGTTCCAGAGACAGGAAGTCTAGTCCTGCCAAGAATGGAATAAGGGTTAACGGAGAGGCAGTTTCCATAAGCAACACCAGAATGTTTCCTTCCTACCTTCCTTACAGGATTAGGCCAGTAATTTCTTCTAACAACCGGTTCTCCGAACTGCTTCGAATGTTAACAACTGGTTCTAGCGAGTAGGTGCGAACTGGGAGAATCCCACCCCTCGTTAGATGGGTCTTACTGCCCGCCTTCTTCTCCTTCAACCCCCCCAGGAATTAACTCCCAGGCTCGGAAGCTCCAGCGCAACCGGACCAAAGGCACCATGACTCCCTTGATGGCTTGCCATACTTCGCCCCCCAGCCTTAGGCGCACCGTCAGCGAGACCAGCCTTAGCCAAGCAGGCCCACCGGAAGAGCAGAAAGAAGAGCGGCCTCTTCAGCGGCACTACTCCACGCTGCCAGAGACCCTCCGATGCATGGAGGGGGTACCAGATGGGAGGGCGGCGGCTGCCCCCGAAGAGCCGAACGGGGGCAACACCTTGAGACTCTCGCTCTATCAGTCGCCTCACCTGCTGCTCCTACAGGGATACAGCCAGCAACACGTAAGTGTCCCCTCTCTCCCCTGAGGCAGCCTTCTTCAAGTTGTCCCGCTGCTAGATGCCTTGGATCGCACCTCCCATTATCCCCAGCCAGTTGTGTTGGAAAGCCACGGCCATGATTCGTGGTAGGGTATAGGATGCTCCCCTGATTCTGGAGTTCCCTAGACCACAACAATAATTCCATAGCCAGGTTTTCTTCCAGAAGAGTAGAACTACAACTCCCAGTCTCCCAGCCTGGTTCCTTCCCCATCCTGCTATTCTCTAGAAATCAAGGGTCTTTCAACTTGGCCAAGTTTAAGACTTGTGGGCTTCAACTTCCAGAATTCCTGAGCTAACATGACTGGAGGAAGAATTCTGGGAGTTGAAGTCCACAAATCTTAAAGTTGCCAAGTTTGGAGACCCTGATCTAGAGGAGGCCTGAAGAAGACATGCTGGCTAAGTTCCACCACCTTCTCCTACAACCTAACTCTCTAGCTCAAGGGCCTTCAAACTTGGCCAAGTTTAAAACTTGTGGACTTCAACTCCCAGAATTCCTGGGCTAACATGACTGGAGAAGGAATTCTGGGAGTTGAAGTCTACCAGTCTTAAAGCTGTCAAGTTTGGAGACCCCTGCTCTAGATCCATAACTTTGCCACTCTTCTCAGTCGCCTCCCTTCTTGGCCAGCATCCCCTCTCACCCAACCCCTTGAGTTGTCCACCACCCCAGCATGTGAATCCTCCATTTGTATGGAGACAGGAACGTCTAAGTAGCTTTTGGGAGCCCTCTTGTTAGGATGTGAAAGAGAAGTCCCCCAAATTTGGCACGAGGGTCCCCCCCCCGCCCAATCAGAACAGGTTGGCCCCAAGCTCGCCCCCTTTCTACCTGCTTGTGTGTTGGACTCCGTAGGACAGGCTGGTCTACCTCTTGAACCGCGAGCAACACACGGTTGGCCAAAGGACTCAAGCCAGCAAGCCTAGCATTAGCCTTTCGGCGCCCGACATCCTTCCTCTCCACTGCTCCATCCGGCGGGTGAAGCTGCCCACCCGTTCTCCCCACCGCTCCGAAGAGAAGCTCATCGTAGAACCCATCCCGGGCGCCAGCGTCTCTGTCAACTTCTCCGAGGTGGGCAAGGCGGTGGTCCTCCGTCATGGCGATCTCATCTCCCTCGGCCTCTCCTACCTGTTCCTCTACAAGGACCCTCTTAAAACCCAACTGCTGCCCACCCAGACGCTGGTGAAGCTGAAGGCCATGCGCCGGGCATCCGAGCCCGAGCCGCCGCCCACTGCCTGCAAGATGTGTGGCACCCATTTCAAAGACAAGGCCTCCTCCTCCTCTTCCTCCTCTTCCAAAAAGCAGGAAGTCCAGGCCTCCTCCGGCCGGAAGAGCAGTCGGAGGAAGCTGCAACTGGAATTTGACAAGGCCAACGAAGATGTCTTGCTGAGGAGGATCATGACACTCATCGAGCCCACGGGAGACGACCACAAGTTGGCGCCGGCCTTTTTACTGTGTCTCTGCATCCAGCACTCTGCCACCCATTTTAGGCTGGGAGACTTTGGGAAGCTGCTCCTCAAGGCGACAAAAATGGTTCAGAAGAGCGTGTGGGTCAGTAGGCTTGCGGTAAAAGGAGGAAACGGGAGGATTGGTAGGAGTAGCCGTTCGGGCTTTGGTGGTGGGACGCCTTTAGTCCACGTCCACCTTTACTTCAGTCTGTTTTCACTCCCTCTCTCATCGGAGGGGTCGTTGTGGCTCCCTGGGCATCGTGGTTTTCTTGCAGATGTTTCATGACCCAACTAGGGAACATCATCAGTGGTAGAAGGGAGAGGGGTTTGTGGTGAGGAGAGGTGGTGATGGAGGAAGAGGAGGAGAAGGAGGAGGGAAGCAGGAGGACAAGGACAAGGAGAAGGACTATGAGGTCCTTGGTGCTCTCTGAGCTTGGTTGTTTTCTTGCAGACATTGCATTACCCAACTAGGTAACATCATCAGTGCTGGAAGGGGGTGGGATTTGTGGAGATCAAGAGGAAGGGGGTCAAGAGGAGGAAGACGAGGACTGTGGGGTCCTTGGTGCTCTCTGAGCTTGGTTGTTTCCTTGCAGATGTTTCATGACCCACCTAGGGAACATCATCAGTGCTAGATGGGAGAGGGATTTGCAGAGTGGAGGTGGAGGATGAGGAGCAGGAAGAGGAGAGAAGGAGAAGGGCTATGGGTCCTTGGGGGTCTCTGAGCTTGGTGGTTTTCTTGCAGCCGTTTCATGACCCAACTAGGGAGCATCATCAGTGCTAGGAGGGGGTTGGGTTTGCTCTGTTTATATAGAAATGGCTTGCTCAGTCAGTGTTGACGGGAGTCTTCTTGGTGGCTCTTTGATTAAGCTGTTATTTAAGATGTTGTCAGATGTTGCCCAGTTGGGTAATGCAACGTCTTCAGAAAACCACCAAGCTCAGAGAGCACCAAGGACCTTTCATTTCAATCCTGGGCTACAAGGATTCTGGACAAGGATCCTAGAACCACAAATAGATGCTTGAACTGATGAGTCCTTGATGCTCTCTGGCCTTGGTTATTTTCTTGTAGACGTTTCATTACCCAAACTAGCTCAATGCTTCCTGATGATGTTCCCTAGTTGGGTCATGCAGGAAAATAAGCTCAGAGAGGACCAACGACCCCTCATTTCAACCCTGAGCTACAAAGACTCCCTTCTGTTCGTACCCCTCTGGTTTTCTTGGTTCCTTTCCCCTCTTCTCCATGTCAAAATCTGCATGGTATCTGAATGCCTTCCCTTTCCCAGAAAATGCAAATTACACAGATGACACTAAAGTTCTCATTTTTGTCCTCATTCCACAGCAAGACTTGTTGGTGGGCGTTCTGTTCTCAAAATATCCACTGTTTATCCATTTTGCTATTTTTCAAAAAGCTGCTGAATGCAAAGTTTGCGGTTGGCACAACGGCTTTGAATCCAAAATTGGTGGGGGGTTTTTTTGAGATCAAAACATGTTGAGGGCGATCAGAGCAGTCTCTCTGGAATGCCAAACACTCATTTCAAACTTTGAAGCATTTTGAATTTCCAAACTGTTTTGAGATTGAAATGCTTTCCAGGGCCCTCCCGTGCCATCGATGTTAAAAGAAGCATAGGCACTGAATGAAATCTACATTTTTGATGGCCACACTCATTTAGATAATGTGAATTGGCTCGGTCTGTGTAAAAATGTAGACGAAATCCTTGGTTATCCTCCTAATTGCCACCAGAAATGGAATGTGTGGTCAAGGAGCTAGAAATCTTGAAAAGAACATGAATTCTTGCACAAAAACGGTGCTGTTTTGGTTATCCACGCAATGCAGAATCTGGAAATCACAAGGTAGTTTTGTCCATGTCTGTATTCCTTTAGATCACTGGCATGTATTTTGATTTTTTTTTTGTTTTGTTTTAATTTGTTTCGATGTGTTTTCTGGTTCTAGGAGAAAACAAACGAGCTTGCGGAAAAACAATCTTTACAGTAAGTTTCCTGTATTCATATTTCTTTCAAGAATAGTTCCTCTCTCACGCAAGGGTTAAAGGCCGAGATCTCTTCAGAATCTGAGTCAAGGAAAATCCTTCCACCAAAAAATACTTCGTTGGTGTTGGGACAAAACAGGGCCTTCTTCTGTGGTAGCACCAGAATTTGGTAATTCCTTTTAAAGTGAGGCTAGACCTGATGACTGTCTACAAAGTTTTGATTTTACTTGGCTTTTATTATTGGGTTTATTATTACTCAGTGATCTTTTCCTGAGGTTAACCTAATTGTTTTTTTTTATTTATTTCATCAGAGTTTTACCTGGGCTTTATAACTCAAGGTAGTGAGTGTACCTTTCCTCAAACTCTTATTTTCCCCCAAACCACAATCCTGTGAGGTATGTTGGGTTTAGAGAGAAGGACCAGCCTAAAGTCACCCAGCCAGTTTGCATGTCTAAGGCGGGACTAGAACTCACCGTCTCCTGGTTACTAGCTTAAAATCACTCAGTTAGCTTTCGTGCCTTAAGGCAGAACTACAACTCACCGTCTCCTGGTGATTGGCCCAAAGTCACCCAACCGGCTTTCATGACTAAGGCAGGACTAGAACTCACTGTCTCCTGGTGATTGGCCCAAAGTCACCCAACCGGCTTTCGTGCCTTAAGGCAGAACTAGAACTCACTACCTCCTAGTGGTGCCTTAGCCATTAGAATGTATTCTAGTAATCCTAGAGAGGTCGTCATGTGTTACAATTTTGACAGAAGTGTTATTGATTAAAAAAACCCAGCCGTTCTTGGTGCAGAATTTGCACTCCCTGGGAGGAAAATGTAGGTTGCTTAGGTTTTGTTGCTCACAAAGATGACCCACAAAAGAGATGGTGATATATTTCAGCAAATTGCAACGGCTGTCAGTCTGTTTTCCTTGAACACATGACTCCTTTATCTTGTTTGAGTAGCAGGCACTCACATACCAGATTAGCAAACCTCTTTATCTCTCCCACGCCCCCATGCAAGAATTGGATAGCAGGACCTCAAAATATCTTCCATAAAGATCAAACGGCTTCGAAGAGAGACTCTGCACGCCGAAAGGGTTGAGTTACGATGGCAGCATTTGAAGAAAAAAAACAAAAAACTAAGTGGGGTAAAAACAACACGAAAATGTAAATCCAGAGTTTTCAGTTCCTTTAATGGGAGCAATCTTACTGGAGAAGTGAAGGGTGGGAGTGAAAGGCTGTCATTTTGGCAGATCTCACTGCATGGAGAAATAAGCCCATTTTTATATGCCGCAATTTTCAAGCCTCTCTGGGGTGGCATTGGGGAAAAAAAACTCAATAATCTGATAGAGGAGGAAAAAAATGGATGGAACACAGCAGGCGTGAGAAAAGGAGGCATGCTTTAAAATGAGATGACTCTGAGCCAGCAAAAAAAATAAAAATAAAATAAAACATTAGTGCCATGTAGGGCTAAGCAAAGGGGAATATTTTTGCCAGGAAGACCCATGTTCAGGTCTCTACTCGAAGCTTTGAAATTCATTAATGTGTTGTTTGAGTAGAAATTATACAATCTGTGCCCCCATTGGATTAATGTTTTAGAGATATTTCCTTACCTAAATAGAAAGACCAAAAGTGGATAAGAAAGGAGTGAAGGAGGAGCAATTTCTGCCTTCCCTACTGAGTTTCCTTGTGGGGATCGAGCAGGAAGCATCAGAATCCTTCCTTCCTTCCTCCCTCCCTCCCTCATTTCCTTCCTGTGAAGTGAGGGATTGCTAGACTGGCTGGAAAACTGTCACGGAATATTCCCCACCTTTGCTGGATTGCAGACTGATAGTCCACGCTTTCAGATTAAGACTTCTTCATCCTGGCTCCATTGGGGGCAGGTGAGCTGGTCCGGCAGGCTACGTGACAGCACAGATCTTACTACATCTGGATCAGCCTCTGTTCCTGCAAGATCCACAAATAGACTTGCTGCTCTTCATGGGAAGCCGAGATGGTCAATCCATTAATCTGAAGACTGAATGCATTCCCAGCAGGTTTTTGTCCTTGGCTTCAGGGAGGCACAGAGGTCACAACCCTACTGGGGATTGAAATAGGGGGAGGAGAGGCAATTCTCACCCTTCCCAACCTACAGCCTTCCAGATGTGCTAGGAACACAGCCCTCAAAATAGAGCTACATGAGAAGCCTGGGAGCTGTTCTCTTAGCACATCTGGAAGGCAGGTCTGGGAAAAGCTCTCCTAGCCATCTTAAGACTTCCTTTTCATTCTTGGTCTGTTTTGTCAGCCAGGATCCAGTGTCGCTTTCCCGCTTTACCATCTCAGACCTCCTCCCCGACCTTCAGCACGTCGTTTTCTGGATGTCCAACTCCATCGAAATCCTGTACTTCATTCAGCAGAAATCCCCCGTGTACATCCAGAACATGGAAGAAGAGGTGGACATCAAAGGTAAGCGGGTGGGATGTCCATTCCTAGAGTTGAGATGTCGATAAGAGCTTCCTTGAAATGTTCGGGCGCAAGTAGAAGTTGACTTTCACCCAGTGCCACTTCTCAGGGTTGAACTCCATTTCCTTAGCCATCAAGGACCATGGTGAGTGATACTGGAGATATTTGGCCTCTCTTGGTTTTGTTAATTGCAACCCACCTGGAGATCTATTGTGATTAAACAGAGCTGGTATTTTTTTTCCGTTTACTTTATTGTCATTGCACCTCGTACAACGAAACCAAACACCATCTTCAGTGCACATCATGGCCATGAAAATAAACACACATCCTACACATTCTATGCAATTAAATTGAAAACCCCTGATAGCACATTAATATGGCACTATAAAGTAGAATTCAATAGAGTTCCTGCCCCTGGGATAGAAGCTGTTTTTCAGACTATTTGTCCTTGTTTTTATTATTATCCTGTACCGTCTGCCAGATGGTAATAGTTCAAAAAAAAGGGGTGCCCAGGATGAGATGGATCATTGAGGATGTTTTGAACTTTCTTAAGGCAGCGGGAGCTATGAAGCTCTTCCAAAGAGGGGAGAGGGCAACCCATGATCTTCTGGGCAATGACCTTAACCCTCTGGAGTGCTGTCCTATCTGCCCCTGTGCAGTTGGCAAACCCTACACAGGTGCAGTGAGTTAAGATACTCTCTATGGTGCAGCGGTAGAAGGTCACCAGCAGTTTTCCATTCAGTTGTTTTCTGAGAAGTCTCAGGTGGTATCTTCTCTGCTGGGCCCTTTTGACCAGGGCTGCAATGTGAGCCCCCCCTCCCCCAGGTCAGTATGGACAAAATGATTGAGGAAATCACTCTCTTTGTGTCCAAGCAACAATTTTATGGGCCACCAGCTGGATCACGAAAGGTTCTCTACAAGACAAACCCGTGCATCTTTTTCTCCTTTGCGGATGTCCAGCCCAAGAGAAAAATCCCTCCTCCGTTGAACAGAACTATTTCCCAGGGCAAGGAAAGCTTGAGTTGGATGAAAACGGGCCAATTCCTCAGCTGGTTGACCTTGTGTAATCTTTGCTGCTTCTCCTTCTCCCCCTCCTCCTTGTCTAGCTTCATCCCAAAGGGAAAAGAGAGAGAGAGAGAGAGAGCAAACAAACCATGTTCTGGACGCCTTCCATGTTTTTCGTCCTATCTCAGTTCCCATGCTGATAGCACAGCGAAGAAGGTCAAGAATGAAATTCCACTGAAAATTCAGCTCCGATCCAGTGGATTCAATCCAATCCCTATTCCCCCCCCCCCCCCCCCAGCAAAAAAAAAAGTAGAAAGCTAGCATGTCAGGAGGAAAAAAGCTTCTAAAAGTGGGTTTCTGAGTTGAGCTGGACCGATCCAGAAAGCCAATGCCGCCTGAAATCTCCACATCTGGAATCTGTCTCTTTTTCTTTCTCAGGATCCAAGGAATCCCTCTTCTCCTTGACCATCACAGCCAGTGAGGAAGCCATGACGGTTTTGGAGGAAGTGGTCATGTACACTTTTCAACAATGCGTTTACTACATCTCCAAGGTACACCAACCCCGAACTGGCTCCAGGGAGCAAGGAAGAAAAATGGGGATTTTCCCTGAGGGCCTTCACTGAATCCCCCTTCCCAGCTGAATAGTTAGCTAAAACAGGAAGGGGAGGAGAAACCAAATCCATGTTTGAGGCTAGCTTTCTCCCTGTAAGTGTGTGTGTGTGTCTGTGTGTGTGTGTAAGTGCCTGTCAGCTAGAGCAGTGGTCGCCAACCGGTGGGCCCAGGACAACTGGTGGTCCATGAGGAAATTTTGGTGGCCCACGAGAAAATTTTGTTGGGCTGCAGAGAAATGTCCCCCCCACCCAAAGCAATTAATCCAGGATGCGCGGAAACACAAGGCTGTGCTTCCCACATGGCCCGCGGTAACACAAGGCTCGCATCGCTTGCATTGCGAACAACATGAGGTAGTGAGGGGAGGGGGGAAGGGCAGAGGGGGGAAAACTTGCCCCACTCGCCCCACGTGCCTGGCCTGGCTGCCGGGCTGCTTCTTTCCGCTTCTTTCTATTTCTGTTTTTGGTTGCACGCAAGGAAAGCAGCAAAAGTCTTTCTTTCTCTCCCCCAAACCAGAAATGAGTCTTTGGGACCCCGCAAGGCCTCCTGCTCCAAGACGCTGCGCTGGCAAAGACTCCTTTCTGGCAGAGTTTGGGGGAGAGAAAGAAAGACTTCTGCGGCTTCTGCTGCTTTCCTTGCATGAAGCCAAAAGTCTCTCTCTCTCTCTCTTTTAGCAACGGGTTCTCTGCCTGGTTGCTGGATGGGCGTGTCTACGAGGGACGTGTCCACGTCGGCCTCCTGCACCACAGTGGGGAGGGGGGCATTTTTGTCTTCCCCGGGCTCCGGAGGCTTTTCTCAAGCCTCTGGGAGGGCAAAAACGGGCTCCCCGGGCTCCAGAGGCTCTCTGGAAGCTGGAAATGGGCCCTTTCCGGCCTTCCCGAACTCGCAGGAGGCCCATTTTTCGCCCTCCCTGAGCCTCCGCATGCACCCTGCACTTACCTGCATCCAAAACAGGCCACGTGGGGGCTCCTGGGAGGGGAGGGGTGGAGTGGGCAGGACCAGCCCGGAGTGGAATTTGGGGGGTTCTCCAAACGGCACAGAATCTTAGCTAGGGGGCTCTCCCGAACCCCTGTGAACCCCCCGGCAGCCCACCCCTGGATGGGACCCTTGCACTCTCCTTTCATGAATGGTTGAAAGGGGCAAAGATCTCCTTGCCAACTTCCTGGTTCCTCGTCGGTCCACACTGGAGAACAGAGCTGTTGGGACTTATCGGATACCAACGAGGAAAGAAGGGAGGGAGGGAAGACCAAGGGACTCGGTGAGAGGAGAAACATCTGGGCAGCTTTCCAAGTTGGGGGAGGTTCCTGTCTCACTCCACGCTGGGAGTCAATCCCTGAAATGGCCGAAGAGTTTCCTTTTCGGGGGGGGGCAGGACGTCACTCTGTCCTTCAGACAGAAGCTTCCTTTCTTCCCCCTTGCACACTGTCTGCTCTGTTTGGGGGGTTTCTTCCTCCCCCTCTTCCGAGATTCCTTCTGCTGCTGGTGGGGTGGGGAGGAGCAGATTTGAGAGCATATTCTGCTGTGCAGGAGGAGCCTCCTACCCAATATTTTTTTTTTTTGGCCGCATAGTAGAAATGCAAGCGAGAGAGAGAGAGAGAGGGGACGGAGAAAGGCGCCTCTCCGAGGAATTTGCAATCCAGATGTTAGATGGGGCAGAGAGAGAGAGAGAGAGAGCAGAAGAGAGAAGCCGATCGCTGCATTAAAACAACAACAACCCTTAAATGTATTTTTCCTCCTTGCAGAAAACAAATAAGATCAGGGGATGGGTGGCGGTGGCCTTGAGTCTAAATTAAGACCCAGATGGGAAACTAAGCTGCTGCCTACCTGGAGCACAGGAAGGGCATCTCCTCAGGTTCCACCTTTGCCTCTACTTGAGCTGCGCTGTCAATCAGAATAGAGATGGAAGCAGGGGTGGGATTCTACCAGTTCGCACCTATTTGCTAGAACCGGTTAACATTCTAAGCAGTTCGGAGAACCGGTTGTTAGAAGAAATTACTGGCCTAATCCTATAAGGAAGGCAGGAAGGAAACAGTCTGGTCTTGCTTACAGAAACTGCCTCTCCGTTAACCCTTATTTACATTCTTGTCAGGACTAGACTTCCTGTCTCAGGAACTTCTCTTGAGTTTTTTTCCCCCTCCTTTGCTGGTACTTTGCTTGTGTGGAGGGACCCTTCAAAGTTACAATGGCACTGAAAAAAGTGACTTATGACCATTTTTCACACTTACGACTGTTGCAGCATCCCCACAGTCAAGAGAGGCCAGACGAGGAGATGCGTGTCTCGATGTGAGTGATATTGAGTTGGCCACGCCCAGCCAATAACATGACCACCAAGCCATGTCCACCCAGTCACATGACCACCAAGCCACGCCCACCCAGTCACATTTCTCGTTCTTTTTCTTCTTCTCTCTGTCCCTCTTTCACAGTCTCTCTATGTGGCTCTGCCCCCATTGTTGGAGTGCAACCCCTTCCAGAGTGAAGGCCGGGACGGTTGGTTCTCGCCGCCCCCGTTGCCCGAGGAAATCCACAAAGTGGTGTTGATTTACCAAGCTGCCCTGGACCTTCTCCATCAGTATGATGTCCACCCTGAAGTCACCTCACAGATGTTCGCCTACCTCTTCTTCTTCTCCAACACCCTCCTCTTCAACCAGCTCATGGAAAAAGGTGTGTGGCTTTCCACCAAGGCAGTTGGTTCATCCTGGCTTGGGTAACTCATAAAACCATGGGGCACTGCCTGTTTCCCAATGACCTGCAGTGAAAGATCTCCTTTTCCTTCTATGAAGCTTGAAGGACTCTAGAAATACATCAGCCAGATGTGGATGATCCGTTCCTGTTCTTCCTCTCTCATGTCCAGGTTCTTCTCTGGGCTGTTTCCACTGGTCAAAGGGGGTCAGGATACGGGCTACCCTGCGTCTCCTTCTGGAATGGGCCCAGAGCGTGGGCCTGGGGCCACTGGCAGACCAGTTCTTCTGCAAACTCTCCAGTATGGCCGGCCTGTTAGCCATGCCAAATTCTCAGCTGCTGCAGGTGAGTCTATAGAAGGTACCAGAGTGAGTTTTGCACGCTATGCTGTGCTGATTCATTCTTATTGCATCAGCCACATCTGGTAAGTTTCACTGCTGTTTCGGCTCTTAAATCCAAAGACCTTAACATGACCTTGAAGGCATGGATCAGCTCATGACCAGGAATGGCTAGCTGCTGAAGATAGTAGATGGCCACCATAGATATCCAGAAGTTCTAGAAGGTTTGGCATGCTACTCTTCCCAGCCCAGCTTGTTTGACATAAGGTAGCATTGACTTCTGGCACTCTTCCATTGAGGCCATCCAGAATTCATTGTTTGGTCAAGATGGGTCATGGCTAGAACTTCAGGTGCTGTCGCACAACGCATTGCAACACAACCAAAGAGGCCCAAAGGAGACACTGTGTCCTGGCATTTCTGGGACCTGAGATATCTCCTCCAGCCCACTTTCCATTTTGAACTCAAGGAAGCTCTGCCAACAATCAAAATTTCCTAAACTGATTTTTTCAACAATGCACAACCATGTTTGAGGCTCAGATTTGGGTTCTCCATGCACAGTTCAATTCAGGTAGAAATGTGGAAATGGGGGAAATAAAGTTCAAACTATCATCCTTACAGGACTATTTTTGCATATTTTTTTGAGTCTTTGTTTTATTCACGCCGAAGTATTTTTTAAGATTTTTCGATCCATGCATTTGTTGTGGTCAGCAACAGGGCTTTCTAGGAAGTTTTCCCCAAACCTGCATGTTAGCCTTAAGATCAGCCCAAACTGACACAACTTAGAAACAGAGTTTTTTTTTAAAAAGAGAGCTTACTTGAGTCTTCCTTACTTTGCTCAGATGACCTGGCCTGTCTTGAGAAGTGAGTTTCCTGCCTTGAACCCAGCACAGCTCAATCACATCCTGACCCAGTACCAGACTTCTTCTGCTATGGGGTGTGTCCCAGCTTGGCAACCCAGCAACAATGATGCCCTTGCAGCTGTGAGGACAGGTGAGGCATCCGATGTTATGCAGTTGACCTGGAAAACCTCAGGGTGGAACAAAGGTGCTTTTTTCAAGAGGCAAGTGGACTTCCTGATTTTCCTTTGAAGACATTTCGCTCCTCATCCAAGAAGCTTCTGTGCTGAGGAAGCTTCTTGAATGAAAAGTGAAACATCTTCAAAGAACAACCAGGAGAAGTCCAGTTGCCTCTTGAAAAAGCACCTTTGAGACAACCATGACCTGAATCTTCACAAGACACTCAAGCCGTGGAGAAGCTTCAGCAGAAAGTCCATTCAGGTGTTCTCCCACCACCTGGAGGTTACCAAGAGGAGCTGATGTTTTGGTTTGCGAAATGACATGGTTGTTCCTGGAGATCAGCCACAGTCCCCTTCCTCTGCGGCCCTTTAATGGGGATGGGGGTTGAAACAGCTGGATCTTGGGGCCAAAGGGGTTCCACTCAGCCTGGCAGATGTTTATAGATCTCAAACTTCCCTCCCTCCCAGATTGAGTCTTTGGCATTGCCCACTTTTGGACTTGACACGCAAAACTGGGTGGGCTGTTGACTTGAGGGACGTCGTACCCCTCGTAATCTAGGAAGAATGTGGATTCAAGCACAGATTGAAACCAAATGGTTGGATGGGGTGTGTGTGTTCCTTGCAGATGACGTTCTGGAATCTTTTGATAACCATCCGCCCATCATGCTGCCCACCGGAGGGTTCAAGGTGGACCTGGAGACCAATCATCTTGATGACAATGTCTACCGGCATCTTCTGTACATCCGCCATTTCCTGTGGAGCCTACGCAGCAAAAGTCCCCACTCCAGTGACTCTCTGGAAGCAGAAACCCCAAAGGTAACCCCACCTTTTAAAGGTTTGCATGCCTCACCACGGTGTCAATTTTATATCAAAGTGTAGTTTGCTTTGAGTTAAGCTGGGTTGAAGGATAATGTGGGGCCTTGGTAGAAATGTCCTAACGTGGGATGAAAATGTAACGTTATCTTTTCAAAGGGGAAGAATAATTTTTTTGGGGTGGAACATGGTCTGGATTCCCAGGAGGGAAGGACGATGTTCCAGACGGATAAGAGACAGTGGAGTTTGGTTGGGAGGAAGAGAGTTAAGGCAGCTCCTCCTTAGAGGTTCTCAGAGTATACTCTTATCGATGCAAACCCTTGCTTTAGTTTGGCAAGATTCTGTCTATAGGTGAGGAACCATAAAGGGAACTGCCCAGAAGAACCTCAATGTGTTGTTCTTGGTTTTTGGAACCTGATATTTTTCTCCTACTTTCTTCTTAAAGACTGAGATGATCAGCTGCCAAGTGACGCCCCCAGCGGAGTCTGAGACAATAGTTGGGTCAGTTGAGAGTGCCTTTGACTGGACAAATGGTAGGCAGATGACAACCTGTGAGAAGCCAAAGATGGAGGAGAACATCTCCCAGGTCATTGGTACCAACCTATCCATCTCAGATTATGGGACTTGTGAGACACAGCTACCCAACACTCTCCAACAGCAGCAACTTGAGAGACCAAAGGGAAAGAATGGGACCAAGGCAATCACAGTGTCTGTGGACTCCTCATGTTTGCTGACTCCGCCTAACACACCCCTGATCTTTGACTCCATTGGTCTGGAATTGTCCCCAGAAATTACTCCTGGGAAGGACATCCCGGAGTCTCACAGAAACGGACTCAACGGGACCAAAACCCCAACCCAGGAAGGTATGAAGGATTGTTAACCAGGATTGGATGGCCAATGGTTTGACCTTCAGGATGAGGAAACAGTTGAAAGGAAACCAATAAAGGAGACTAGTTGTAGCTCAGGTTGAACTATGGGGTCCTTGGTGCTCTCTGAGCTTGGTGATTTTCTTGCAGACGTTTCATGATCCAGCTAAGTAATATTATCAGTGCTAGAAGGGAGTGCAGCTTACAGAGAGGAGGAGGAGGAGGAGGAGGAGGAAGGGGAGGACTATGGGGTCCTTGGTGCTCTCTGAGCTTGCTGGTTTTCTTGAATAAGTTTCATGACCCAACTAGAATTGGAATTAGAATTAGAAGAACTTTATTGTCATTGTACAAGTACAACGAAACTGTGGATGCACCCCAGCACTCGCAATACAATCAAACCAAAGCACTTAAAAATGGAGATAAGAAAAATAGAGTACCCACATCTCCATTTGCAATTTGAGAGTACAATATCTACAAATTTATTTATTTATTTATTTTTATTTATTTGATTTGCCAATTGTTTACAAGATAATAAGTATAAATGTATACATAGTTGTGAATACATGAAATGGGTACATATAAGAAAAATAAAAGAATAAGAGAAACAATAGGACAGGGACGGTAGGCACGTTGGTGCGCTTATGCACGCCCCCTACAGACCTCTTAGGAAAGGGGTGAGGTCAATAGTAGACAGTCTAAGGTTAAAGTTTTTGGGGTTTGGGGAAGAAACTACAGAGTCGGGTAGAGTATTCCAGACATTGACCACTCTATTGCTGAAGTCGTATATATACACAAAATATACATCCAACACTGACTGTAACGCTTAGCCGAGTATAATACACAAGAGATGGATTGTACTGTAATATGTTATTATACATCAGAATGGGGTATTGAGATTTCACATCTTTTCACATCTTAATGAGATAGTGACTTCGTGTTTATTTGCGGTTTGGATGGCCCAGGGAAAGAAACTATTTGTTAGTCTAGTGGTGTGGGATTTTATTGAGCCGTCCAGACGACAGCAGGTCAAAAAGATAATTGCCAGGGTGTGAGGGGTCTTCTATAATGGCCTTGATTCTGCTTTGGCAGTGGGTCCTGGCTAAGTCTTCCAGGGAGGGCAGAGGGCAACCAATGATCTTTTGAGCTGTGTTTATCACCCTCTGTACAGTTTTCCTGTCCTCAGCTGTGGAGCCTGCGTACCAACTCCAGACAATATGTCAGAGTGCTCTCCACAGAGGTTTTATAGAAAGCCAGCAACAGCTTCTTATCCAGATTGTTCTTCCTGAGAACCCGCAGGAAGTGCAGCCGCTGCTGAGCATTCTTCACTATGGCCTTGGTGTTAGGGGACCAGGAGATATCAGCTGAAATATGGATGCCAAGGAATCTGATCGTAGGGACAGTTTCCACTCGTTCTCCATTGAGTTGAGTGGGGCGTGGTCCTGTCCATGTCTAGGTAACATCATCAGTGTTAGAAGTGGGTGGGATTTGTGGAGAGGGAGAGGAAGGGGCTCAGGAGAAGGAAGAGGAGGACAGTGTAGGGTCCTTGGTGGTCTCTCAGCTTGGTGGTTTTCTTGCAGACATTTCATGACCCAACTAGGGAACATCATCAGTATTAGAAGGGGGGTGGGATTTGTGGAGAGGAGGAGAACTGTGGGGTCCTTGGTGCTCTCTGAACTTGATTGTTTTCTTGCAGACGTTTCATGACCCAACTGGATAACATCCTCAGATGTTGGATAATGCAAGAAAACAACGAGCAGTTATAACGCTTTTCC
Organism: Notechis scutatus; assembly: GCF_900518725.1. The sequence continues at coordinate 152,584 of NW_020717177.1, read as the reverse complement.
AGCAATGTGACAAGTTGTTATGCTTTGAGGGAGCAAGCAAATGTGGTTTAATTTAGGCATGCTTTTTCCAAACCTCTGACATTATTATAGTGGGGATAATTACCTGCTGCTTGCTTTTATGAAAATTGCTGGGCAAATGTTTCTTTAGTGCTTTGGGCCCTTTTAAGCAGAGGTGGGGGCTTTGTACTTTGTATCCCACTGTGCTAATTGCGCTTGAAGCAGCCAGATCCATCTTAGTAGGGGGAAAAAGGGGGATAGAAACGTTACAAAGAAATGCAAGAATAGAACACAATCCTCTCCGGCTCTGTGGGGTTGTTGGAGCAAATCTCAAAATTCCCAGCGATTAATGCAGGTTAGAAATCCAACTAGATAGGACAGCACTCCAGAGGGTTAAGGTCATTGCCCAGAGGATCATGGGTTGTCCTCTCCCCTCTTTAGAAGAGCTTCATAGCTCCCGCTGCCTTAAGAAAGTTCAAAACATCCTCAAAGATCCCTCTCATCCTGGGAACCCTTGTTTTTGAATTATTACCATCTGGCAGACGGTACAGGATAATAAAGATAAGGACAAAATAGGCTGAAAAACAGCTTCTATCCCAGTGCAGTAGCTCTTTTGAATTCTACTGTGTAGTGCAATATTAAGGCAACACCAGGGGTTTTCAATTCAATGTATAGAATGCAAAGGGTGTGTGTTTGTGTTTTATTTTCGCAGTCATAATGTACATTGACGATGGCGTTTAATTTCATTGTACAAGGTGCAATGACAATAAAGGAAAGTAAACTAGATCCAGGTTGGGGAGGATGGTTGACAGAAGGGGAAGGAACTGACAATAGTGTGCCATGTTGAAAAAAGTACAATCTGGTCATCTGCTGTTCTCCTTGGCCTCAGGATCTTCTCCTATGCCCTATGACTTTCCCACTCCGGCTTCTTCGAATCGCAGCTCGGCCACCGACGATTTCTGCTATGTCTTCGTGGTGGAGCTGGAAAAGGGCCCCATCGGTTTGGGGATGGGATTGATCGATGGTTTGGTGAGTAGGTCCTCTGGGGGACTTGGGACAAAGCCTCTTTCAGAAGAAAGACCGCAAAGAGTAGCTTCCAAGAGTCATGGTTGATAGGCTCACAACGTTTCTCTCTGTTGGCCTTGGTCTAGTGTTGTTATCTAGTTCAACATCTGCTGGTTAGATTGTCTTTCTGTTGAGCTACGGCTCTGCAGATGCGCAGGACTAGAATTCTTCCAACTACCACGGCCGGTGGGAATTGTAATCTATCACCCGTGGAGACTGCTGGATTGAGGAATCCAAAGGTGCTTTTTTGTTTTTTTCCCAAGGGGGCAACTAGACTTCCTTGTTATTCTTTGAAGACTCAAAGGTGCTTTTTCAGGAGACAACTGGACTTTGGGACAACTATGACCTGGATCTCCATAGATATTCTTTGAAGACGTTTCGCTTCTCATCCGAGAAGCTTCTTCAGCTCTGACTGGGTGATGAGAAATGGAAGGATTTATACTCCTTCCAGGCAGCTGGTGATTTGCATCCTTCTAGAGAGCCGTTGAGGCCGCTTGGAGGTTTGTCAAGGTCACCTGAGTAGTGCCAATGGGTGTGGAGCCTTCTAACAAGAAAGAAACATAAACAAGAAAGTCCAGTTGCCTCTTGAAAAAGCAGCTTTGGGACAACCTTGGATGACAGAATCTCCATCGACATCTGGATTGAGGAAAGACTCCCAAAACATCTGTTTTAGGAAGAAAGGATAGAAATAAGGTAGAGCATGGAGGATCTGGAACTTCTCAGCTAAGACCCTCCTGAGGTTTTTCTCTGTCTCTTAGCTACTCTGCTTGGGGTTCACCTAGGATATCGGAACTCACCCGTGTTCTTCTGCTCTTCACTGTCTTGTAGCACACCCCTTTAAGTTCTCCCGGGATCTACATCCGGACTTTGATCCAAGACAGTCCGGCGGCAGCAGACGGCAGACTCTCCATCGGGGACCGCATCCTTGCTGTCAACGGCACCAGCCTTGTTGGCTCTCATTACCAGAGGTAAGGGCAAAGTCAGGCCGATGGGTTTTGCAGTACAAAGCCATTGCCCATCTGGGACAATGACCATCTCTGAGGTGGCTTTTGACAGAGAATTCTGGGAATTGTAGTTCAGCTGCCTTTGGAGGCCATCCAATTTGGGAGCACACTATCCCAGGTCCTTCCTTGCTACAGGACGTTGGTTTGAACTTCCTTTCTCTCCAGTAGGAATATTGAAAGTCTTGCAAATCTTGAGGGTAGTTTCTTATTTCCTGGGCTACATGTGAAGAAAATCACCAAAATCTGTACATGGAAGATGTAGAGCATAATTCAATTTTCATAATGCATCTTACAGGCATAGATCTTCCTATTTCAGACAGATCTCCAATCTCTTCTTAAAAAATGTTGGAGCGTGCTGAATGTTGAAATACTAGTGGGAGAAGTAGCTCATGCTTCTTTTATTCCTTTCAGCTGGTTTTTTTTCTTTTTCTTTCTTTTTAAATAAATTTTATTAAATATAAACATTAAAAACAGTGAACTTGGTCTCTCTTCTTTGGCATACATTTCTGTCTAATCTTTTTACAGTTAGTAATCAAGAAAAGAAGTTAATACATTTATATACATATATACATTTTTGTGTATCATTTTTTTCAATTATTTTATTCCTTTTTATCACTTCTCTACTTATTTTAAGTCTGCGAACACCCTTTCATGTTCCTCCACTTATAAAATTTGTTCCATATTTTATAATATTCTAGTTTGTCTCACTCTTTCAATTCAAGTGTTAGCCTGTCCATTTTGGCGCAAGGTAATATTTTCCCAATCAAGGCGTCTTCACTTAGAATCTCACTTGCTTTCCAGTTTGGGGAGAGAATGTTATTCTTGCTGCAGTAATTATATGTATAATTCTTTCCTTCTTTCAGTGCTGTTGACCTCATCCGATCTGGCGGGAAGAAGCTGCGCTTCCTGGTGGCCAAGTCTGACCTGGAAGTTGCCAAGAAGATCAGCTATAGTTCTTCACCTTCTCCATAACAGCAGGTCTTCTGTAATTCACCTACCGTTGAAGGAGCTCCCAGGGTAGCAGAGTAAGCTTGGTGGGACCCATCAGCAGACGATACACCTGGGAAGTCCAGAACTCTGGCTCGAGTTGCCATTGGTCAATCTGTGTGTATGTGTGGGGAGAGGGAAAACAGTGCCATCACACTCTTGAGATCCAGAGGTTTTTCCACCAGGATTCTCTAGAAAGCATTTGTCAAGAGGACATACAAAGTTGACCTTCTAGCAATTCACAAGTACTGGGATTCAGAACCAGCTAAGCCCGTCTCTGCTTTGCTTTACAGTAGAGAATGCCATCTGGGTCACACAGTCCTTTTTTAATATGAAGCTTGCAATGGTCCCAAGCTGGTTATTTGGGACTTCTTAGCTCCTGCTAAGGACTTCACGATCTTCAAGACATTGCACATAATCTTGCTTTGCCCTCTGGGCCAACCGGTATTTGTTGTAATGATGGCTCAAGTGAACGGACTTTAAGGGTAGAATATTGAGGGGGTGGATTTCTATCATGGTTGGCCCGGTGGGGCCCTGAAGCTTTCAACGCTTGCTTTTTGCCCTAACGATCTTTCTGTTGAGCTCAGGATGGTCTGTGTCTGAAACCAGCTGCCTGCTCTGGGGTGTGGAAATCAAATTAAGGACATTTGAACGAGGTTTTGGGAAATAATAATTGCATGCCAGGAACCGGAGATGGGATGCTTTATGAAAACTCTCCCTTCCTCCGGTTAAGTATGAAGGGAACATTGCTATGCACGTTAAGGAAAAGTGGGCTATTTAAACAAAAATAGAACTGGCGGTTCTCTCATGCAACTATGGCTAATTTGCATACTGGATTTCTGTCTTTGGATCATCTGTGTGATCAACCGAAGGCAATAACAGGTTGTAGCTCTCAAAAGTTAACGTGGTGGGAACTCTGGGTTGTGATTAGGGGATCCGATGAAGACCCTTTCTTGCTGATATTTCTTAGCTTCGCCTCTCACAGGGGTTTTCAGTAAGGCTATCATATCTGAGAATGTACCTTATGATGTGTATTGCTACCCAGAGTTACCTGAGATGGATAGAAGAAGAAAAAGGAAAGGAAGGAGAAAGAAATAAAGAAAAAAGAAAGAGGAAGGAAGGAAGGAAAGAAGGAAGGAAGGAAGGAAGGAAGGAAGGAAGGAAAAAGAAAGACAGCAACAGCAAGAGCACTAAGACTTATATATCATTTCATGGTGCTTTACAGCCCTAAGCAGTTTACAGAGTCAGCCTCTTGCCCCCAACAATCTGGGTCCTCATTTTACCGACCTCAGAAGGACGGAAGGCTGAGTCAATCATGAGCCAGTGAGGATCGAACTGCTGGCAGTCAAGCAGAATTAGCCTGCAATACTGCAATCCAACCACTGCTACATAGATAAGAAATTTGGGCTGCAATAATCGAGATCACCACTAGACAGCAGCAGATATACACTAAGAGAGTAAATCTTGGCTGCCCTCTAATGGCTGTCCAGAGACACAATATACAGGAACATAATCTGTAGAGAACCAGGACGGCCGCCTTCTCTCAATGTCTTTGCTTTGATGAGGTCATTCCCTTTGGGGACTTCTCGCATAGAACTCACTTGATGAGTTTTGCCGGCGTCTGAAAGACCAGCGGCCAACGCCCAGGCAGGTGATGACTAGACTCAAACTCAAATATTTTCCTCTTAGGAACCTCAAATGGTTGGAATTGCTGAGGACCAACAACAGCCAAGAGCATTGCTCAGCTCTTCCAACCATCTACGGGATGCGAAGACCAACAATCGGCCCACTGCCGCCTCTGGTGAGGCCGTGCTGCTCCCTGCTGGCCTGCCGGCTCTCTTCGCAATCCATTTTCCAAGCCAAACAAAAGGCAGGCAGGATTTGTGGCCAGTATAGCAACGCTGCAGAAAAATAATTCCTGAAATAAAGTGGATTTTAATTGCCTAGCTCCCCGCTATCTTCCGGGCTGTTTGCCAAGGGCTGCAGTAGAAAAGTAAGGAAATTAAGATCTGTGGCATTGAAAAGGTCAGCGTTGGTGCTTGTTCCCAGATGCTTGTTTTAAGGTGCCAAAATTTTCAAGATCAGGGGATCGATGCTACCTGGGGCCTGGTAATCCATCTTCAAGCAGCTGGGGAGGATAGGTTGGGGAACACTGGAAGAATATAACCTTCACGTGATCTGATAGGCAGGAAGTGGAGGAAACCAGAGCACACCTAGAGTCCTGCATCCAGTTTTGGTCACCACATTATTAAAAAGACGTTGAGACTCTAGAAAGCGTGTGGAGAAGAGCAACCAGGATGGTTGGTTGCTGAAAGATACGATGAACGGTTGCAGGAACTGGGCCTGGCTAGTCTAGTGAAGAGAAGGACCAGGGGAGACAGGAGAGCATCTTCCAATATTTGAGGGGCTGCCCCAGAGAGGAGGAAGGGGGTCAAGCTATTTTCCAAAGCACCCGAAGGCCAGACAAGGAATAATAGATGGAAACTGATCCAGGATAGATTCAACCTGAAATTCAGGAGAAACTTTCTGACAGTGAGAACAATCAACCCATGGAACAGAAGTTGCCCTCGGAAGTTGTGGGAGCTTCATCACTGGAGGCTTTCAAGAAGAGATTGGACTGTCCTCTGTCAAAAATGGTGTAGGGTCTCCCGCTTGGGTGGAGGGGGGGTGGACTAGATGACCTACAAGGTCCCTTCCAACTCTGATTATCTGTTTTATCTGAGAGATCCCTTCTCAAGACATCAAATTCCTCTGCTCTACTAGCTTAAAAAAAAATTCATCTGCCCTAATAACTTGGAAAAAAAAAGACACACAGAAGTGGACGACCGGCTAAAAATGATGTAAGCCAAATTGGCTGGGTATATCCAGCCCTTTCTTGTCCTTCAGCCAAACCAAGGGTTGTCTTGTTCCATGCGAATGCCAGGTTCCTTGTAAGGCCTGCAACCAACCGTCTATCTCTTCTGTTGATCTCCAACAACGAACACTCGGCAGGATCTACAGTGGCTCTTCCACTGTTCCTGAACCGCAGATTCCCCTCGTCCTGCTAGATCTGGTGATATGGACAAAAAAAGAGATAAGATACGATCTATCGAATCAACCGATTGATCGTAAACTTGCTCATAAGCACAGGATTCTTCTAAAGATCAGCTAAGGGACAGCAGAAGTAGGGCCGTTAATTAATTCACCTGCCTGAGCAGGGGGCTGGACTAGAAGACCTCCAAGGACCCTTTCAGCTCTATTCTATTCCTGTTCCTGTTCTGAAGTTCTTAATTCCTAATTCCTATCCTAAAGTCTATTCTATTCCTATTCTAAATTCTATTCCTATTCTAAATTCTATTCCTATTCTAAATTCTCAAGTTCTTAGTTCGTAATTCCTATTCCTATCCTATTCTTTTCTATTCCTATTATATTCTAAATTCTATTCCTATTCCAAATTCTATATTCTATTCTGCATTTTATTCTATTCCAAATTTTATTCCTATCCTATTCTAAATTCTATTCCTATTCCAAATTCTATTCCTATCCTATCCTAATTCTATTCTATTCTATTCTATTCTAAATTCTACCCCTATCCTATTCCTATTCCAATCTAACCTGGGATTTCCAAATTTGGCAATTTGTGGACTTCAAGTCCCAGCATTATTGGCTGGCTGAGGAATTCTGGGAGTTGAAGTCCACAGGTCTTCCAAGTTGCCAAGGTTGCAGACTCCTGCCATAAACCATTAATGTGTCTCTCCAGGCAAATTCCACCACCAATTCCTGAAAGCTGAGGAGAGAAACGAAGGCTGCCACTCATTTTTTTCCAGAGAATGTTAATCTTTGGCTTGGAAGAATGAAAGGGTGACCCACCTTCTCATTTCGTATGTCTTAATCTGCTCCGCATCTTGAGGGTGGGTGGGTGGAAATGTATATAATTCTAATATTGCAGAGGACTTGTCGTGGGTGGATTCAAAATGCTCCCTTCTGTGCCGAAAAACGGGATGAAGTAAAATAAGAACAAAAAGGATCCTTGTGTTGAAGTCTCTGCTTCAAAACTTTGTGTAAGTGGGAGGGAAGGAGGAGGAGGAGGAGACAAGGAATAACCCGTTGGGACTACAGGTAATCCTCGGGTTACGGCTATAATTGAGTTCAAGATTTCTGTTATTGAGCCAGACAGTTGCTGTGTGAGTTTTGCCCCGTTTTACGACTTTTCTTGCCGCCGTTGTTAAGTTTGTGTTAAGTTTGGGTCAGAACACTAACTACAACCTTCATTCTACTTCAGAGAAATGACTGTCTAGGCCCGTGATGGCAAACCTACAGCACACGTGCCGCAGGGGGCATGCAGAGCCATTTGTGCAGGCAAACTTACCTCATGGCGTATGCGCGCGCCTCACAGCTGATTTTCAGCCGGTTTGAGGCCTTTTTTTGGCCTCCCAGAGGCTCGAGGAAGGCTTCCGCAGGCTTTGCAGGCCGAAAACTAGCCCCGTTTCGTCACTTCCTGTTTTTCTGAAAATACCGGAAGTGATGAAACGGGGCTAGTTGTCGGCCTGCAAAGCCTGCAGGAGCCTTCCTCAAGCTTTTGGGAGGCCGGAAGAGGCCTCAAATTGGCCGAAAATCAGCTGTGAGGGGCAGTGCAGGTGTGGAGGTGGGTGGGTGGGGATTACGCTCGCATGCGTAGGGGGCATGGCGGGTGCGCATTGCCTTCTGGGTGCTGGCACATGAGTGCAAGCGCGCGCACCATTTTTGGCACAGGAGCCCCAAAAGGTTAGCCACCACTGGTCTAAGCTCTTAAAAACATCCAGCGATGGAGCGCCCACGATGAAGCCAGAGTTCCTTCCCAAGATCCACGAAGGACACTTCAGTTTGCTGAACCCAACCAGAACTAGAGGAGGACACGTAGACCATGAATGGTTTTAATAAACCAAGATGTGAGATGTTCTGACGGAGACAACGTTTGTCATCGACGGTAAAGACACCCCGGTGTGCTAGGAAACGGTGAAGCGGGATCCAGGAGTCCTTAGAAACTGAGAAGGCACCAGGGAAGTTCTAACCCATCACCAGGAAGCAACCTCAGGTTGGTCTCATCCAGGAACGGAGCCAGTTCCTCCTTCCAAAAGCTGGCTGGTCATCTTCATGGCCAGCAGCAAAGGGATGTGGGTCTCCCGGTGGCTTAAGTCCTCGGAGGGCGGTCTTAGCACGAACTGAGCTACGCTGGGCATTTTCAGTAAGTTCATCAGCTCCGTCGCCCGGGTGAGGATGGCCTCAGTTTCTTCAGCACAGTAGACCGAGGAAACAGACGGGCTCTGGATGAATATCTTCATCTTCGAAAGAACCAGGCAAACTCTGCAGCACAGAAGCCAAAATAAAGGAATAAATAAAATCAATTGGAAGCAGCAGCGAGGGTTGCTGAAACTGAACCAAAACGGGTTATTCTCAACTTATAATTCATTGAATGACCCTTTGACGTTACGACGGCAGTAGAAAAAGTGGCTTAGGACGGGTTTTTTTGCACTTACAACCCTTATAGCATCCCCGTGGTCACACGATCAAAATTCAGACACTTGCCAACTGACTCATACTTATGACAGTGGCAGTGTCCCGGGGTCATGGGAGGAGGAGGAGGAGGAGGAAGAGGGCTGAGGGGTCCTTGGTGCTCTCTGAGCTTGGTGATTTTCTTGCAGACGTTTCGTGACCCAACTAGGGAACCTCATCAGTCTGAGTGTGGGGTTTGCTCCATGTTTAGATACAATACTTTGTTCTGCCAGTTATTGGTGGGCCATGGGGTGGTGGTGGGTGGGACCAAAAAGACCAGAACACACCCCCTCCAACTGCCAATGATTAGATAAGCAGGGGTTAACACCAGACAAACAATCCAGCAGAAAACAATGCCTGTATCAAGAGAAAACCATACTCCGCCAATACTAACAGGGCGAGCTGTTGCACGCAAATAGAGAACAAACCCCCCACACTCCCTAACGCTGAAGAAGTTACCTAGTTGGGTAATAAAACATCTGCAAAGAAACAACCAAGTTCAGAGAGAGCGCCAACCAGGTGTCCGCAGATCCAGAGAAATCTTTCTGGAAACCAGTAAGGGAGGGAGACTTTATCAGGGGACCATTCGAACCTGGGGATCAGGTCCTGGCTGCGAGATGCTAGCTTGCTCAAGGCGGCCATGAGGACGGCGATCACACGAGGCGAATACTTGGGGATGTTAGCTGAAGGTCGCAGCTGGGTGATCTCAAACAGCATGGCTTCCAGAACGTCGAAGAAGGTGTTGATCTGCTCCACCGTGCAACGTTTATCGTGCGTCACTGATGCATATTCACCAATGGCCCAGACCTAGAAGACATGACCAGACATGAGATGGGATTCAGCCGGTTCGGACCAGTTCTGGAGAACCGGTAGCGGAAATTTTGAGTCGTTCGGAGAACCGGCCAATCCCACCTCTGATTGGCCCCACCAACCCCATCTCTTCTCTGCCTCCCATGGAGTCACAGCTGATTGGCTGGGTCTCCTTTGGTTGCCCTGCCCAGGAGAACGGAGCTGGAAAGCAGGTTAGTGGGTGGTGAGGGAATGGGGATTTTGCAGTATCCTTCCCCTGCCACGCCCACAAAGCCACCAAACCATGCCCACACCCATCAAGAATGCCACACCCATCAAGTCACAGCTGATCGGCTGGGTCTATTTTGGTTGCCCTGCACAGGAGAACAAAGCTGGAAAGCAGGTTACTGGGGAGGGAAGGGAATGGGGATTTTGCAGTATCCTTCCCCTGCCACGCCCACCTAGACACACCCACCAAACCGGTAGTAAAAAACATTTGTGAATCCCACCACTGCAGGTTATCTCCTTACCACGTGAGTGAAGAGGTCCTCCTTGGTCTGAATGTTGGACACGGTCCCTGAAAACTCCAGAAGGGGCTTGGACAGCTCCACCACCAAGGAGGGGTGCTGCTTGCACAACACTTGTAGCTGGGAACTCATCACTCTGCCGGGTGAAGAGAGACTCTGAGAAAGGGAGGAGGCTCCCCAAAGAGAGGCAGGGTGGGGTCCCCGGACAATCCCAAGCCAAGGTTCAAGCACAGAGGACCGGAATCAACTCCGGTTTCTGAAGAGGTCTGCGGTAGAAGTCACTCTTGGGCTCAAGATCCGTCTCAAGCGCCTGCCTCTCCGCTCTGATTTACAACACCCTTCCGCTCACCTGAACACCTCGGCCTTGAACCCGGGGATCTCGTAAAGCAGATCACTTCTCTCCAGGGCTGCCAAGGTCAGCTTCTTGGCCAGAGTTTCGTCTGCAAACTGGAGGAGAATTCAGGAGAAGCAGCCTGTTATTATTATTATTATTATTATTATTATTATTATTATTATTATTATTATTATTATTATTATTAATTTTATTGCCTCGGGTCATGATTGCAACACATTTTAGCAGAGGGCTAGAAGTAACTCCAGGTTCTGAAGATGTCTGCTTCCTCTTTCCTTTTTTTTTTTTTTTTTTTGAGCTTGTAAATTAAAAAAGGGCTAGAAACATAACTTTCCAATATTTCCAATATTATGTGGTGTAATTCTGGGTTGTGTCAGATCCGGAATGACAACAGACTTTGCCAATTCGATGCTTTCCTAAATAAAAGAAATTGTTTTGGAAGACGGACTTTGCTCTTTTCTTTTTAAATGGATTTCATCCCTTGGAAACCTGACAACGGGGACTTTCGTTCTCCTTTTCCCTCCAGTGTCTCATCGAAGCGGTCACTATTATGGACATCACCTGCCAGCACGACTCTACTTACGTTGACCGCAGGAGCCCTGGGCTGTACAGTCGCCCCAACACATCCCAGCGATAACCTTCTTGGACCGCGTGGCGATGGGAACCTTACCTTGGACACCAACCTGAAGAAGAGCCGCAGCAAGCGTGGGATGGTCTTGGCACATTGTCCAACCCGAGGGTGACTGGCCAGGGATCCCAAAAGCTGCCGAAGAGGAGTCAGCCTGCGGACAATCACACGATGCAAACCACAATGCGCCACACAAGACCGTGTAAACTAGCCACGTTGATTTTTTTTTTTTTTTAAAAAGGCTTAAATCTGGACGATTACCTGCTGGGGTCACCTGGAGTGGACTCAACCCTCAGGAGATAATGGAAGAGGCCCCTGTATTGAGGGTGTCGGAAGGCTTCCAGGCAGGTGACAGGTTTTGAAGATGGATCTATGGTGGACCTCTCGGATAAGGGGGTCAAGACAGACCTAGGGAGAAGTCATATAAAGAACGGTTCCAGGAACCGGATGTGTCTAGCCTGATGAAAAGAAGGACTGGGGGGTGACATGATAGCAGCCGTCCAATATCTCAGGGGCTGCCCCAAAGAAGAGGGAGTCAAGCTATTCTTCAAAGCACCTGAAGGCAGGACAAGAAGCAAAGGATGGAAACTGATCGAGAAGTTAAGCAACCTAGAACTAAGGAGACACTTCCTGACAGGGAGGACAATCAACCAGTGGAACAACTTGCCACCAGCAGTTGCGTGTGCTTCATCACTGGAGGTTTTCCTGTTTGAGTAGGGGGCTGGACTAGAAGACCTCCAAGGTCCCTCCCAGCTCTATCCTGATTGAAACTGACCCACAAGCACCGGCCAAGGCCGATGCCAGGCATGGACGACCTGAAAGTCACCCGCTTCTTCTTTGCAACACACGCTCTGCCTCTCCCACCTGGCAAAGCATCGAATCAGTTCCTTCCTTCATCCTTTGAAACCTGCCTGAGTATCTTGGCTTGCCCCTTCTCCTAAAAAGCTGTGCCCCACCCAGTACACCGGGGCCTAGACCCATGATGGCAAACCTATGGCACGCGTGCCATAGGTGGCACGCAGAACCATTTGTGCTAGCACGCAAGCCGCAGGCAAACTTACCCCCCTGCGCACGCGCGTGCCTGACGGCTGATTTTTTTTTCAGCTGGTTTGAGGCCTTTTCCCGCCTCCCAGAAGCTTGAAAAAAGCCTCTGCAAGGCTTTTCAGGACGGATTATAGGCCCGTTTCGTCACTTCCTGTAATACCGGAAGTGACGAAA
>NW_020717177.1:119376-140106 GCF_900518725.1 Notechis scutatus | reverse complement strand
TTTCGTCACTTCCGGTATTACAGGAAGTGACGAAACGGGCCTATAATCCGTCCTGAAAAGCCTTGCAGAGGCTTTTTTCAAGCCTCTGGGAGGCTGAAAAATGCCTCAAACCCCACCCCCCTCAAATCAGCTGTGAGGCACAGTGCAGGTAAGGGGATGGGGATTGCGCACGCATGCGTAGGGGGTGTGGGGAGGGGGGGCGCATTGCATTCTGGGTGCTGGCACACAAATGCATGCGCGCTAGTGCAATTTTTAGCACAGGAGCCCCCAAAAGGTTAGCCACCACTGGCCTGGACCTAAACGATGAGCAACCTCTTTGGACTTTTCCATTGCAAGAACTGGAATCAAAATAGGTCTTTTGCAAGTTGATTGGCGACATCCAAGGTACCTCAGCTGGGTGTCCAGGGCAGCAGTTAAGCAGGGAAGGTCAAGCAGCAAGTGGAACATCTCCAAGGCGTTCTGCGGACTGAGGAGGGCTGGCAAAAGATCTGCGAAATCCACGATCAGGGCCGGGCTATTCCAAGCCAGGAACTGCAAAAGGAAAGCAAGTCCAACAGCTGTGCGTGGGATCCGTTTCTTGGAAGACCTCAAAGAGATCCAGGTTCCGAGAAGAAAGCGGAGCAGATGCAGAGAAACAGAGAAAGAAATTCCCCAAAGGAAATTCTCTGCTCCCCCCAATGTTATTTATAGCTTCTGCTTCTCCTTGGGTTTGCAAGGTTTTTAAAAACTCTTAAGACTCTTAAGAGCTTGGCTAATGTTTGAGTGTGTTTCCCAGACCAAAATTATGGTAAGCAATGCTTTTTGAGGGGTGGGGGGGCTTAACTTTTCTGGCCTTCTTGCAGAAAGGTGGAAGTTAGGGGACTTTAGATAGTGGCAAAAGGACCCCCAGGACGTGTGTGTAAGTGTCAAAACTGGCAAATGCCTCCTGCGGATGCTCCTCCATGGAGGTCAAATGTTCAGGACAGAAGAGTCCGGGGTCTGGTACCTTGAATAGATTTGGGGTGCTTTGTTGGAAGATGCCGAGATTCTCGGTGAAGACTCCAACGTTCCGCCGGCAGAATTGGAGGAACTCATAAGCCAGCATGAGGTTGTGGAAAAGCTGGGCAGGAACTTTGGTGAAGAGATGCTGAAAAAAGGCTTCGGAGTCCACAGCCGCCGTCTCACCTGGTTGACGAAGAAATGGTTTAAGCACACCTGTGCAGTTCCAGATGGGGCTGAACTGCAAAAAAGAAGTGCAGAGAAGAGCAACCCAGGATGATTAGGGGACTGGAGACTAAAACGTACGAAGAACGGTGGCAGGAACTGGATATGGCCAGTCTAGGGAAAGGAAGTACTAGGGGAGACATGATAGCAGTCTTCCAGCATTGGAGGGGCTGCCCCAAAGAAGAGGGGGTCAGTCTATTCTCCAAAGCACCAGAAGGCAGGACAAGAAGCAAAGGATGGAAACTGATCAAGGAGAGAAGCAACCTGGAATTAAGGAGAAACTTTCTAACTGTGAGAACAATCAACCAGTGGAACGACTTGCCAACAGAAGTTGTGGGTGCTTCATCACTGGAGGTTTTCAAAGAAAGACTGAACAGCCAGCTATGGTATAGGTCTCTTGCTTGAGCAGGGGGTTGGACTAGAAGATCTCTGAGGTTCCTCCCAGCTCGATCCTGATTGAAATTAATCCACAAGCACCAGCCAAGGCTGATGCCAGGCGTGGACAACCTGAAAGTCACCCCCTGTCATGCCCCTGTCGGAGTCTGAATCCAAAGAGGAAGACTAACGACTGACAGGGAGCGGGAGTGTGGCTCCGTTGGCTGTGGAGGAAACTGGGCCAAGTCCAGCTGGGCAGAGCAGGGAAGAGGTAGAACAAGGGAGAGGGAGTTCAGAGGAAGAACCAGGCCTACCCACCCTTCATCCCAGGGCATGCAGGGAGGAATGGAGAAGGGAGCAACGTAGGTTGCGTGGCTTACGGGGGAGGAAAGAGCCCTGATTCCCTTCATTAGCCACACCTGGGAAAGTGAGTTTAAAAGAGATGCATGCTGAGCGTGGCATCTGCTGGGAACAAACTTGAGTTTATCTTGTATTGACTTTGGTTATATGTTCCTGGCATCTTCCCAACCGTGTTGAGTTATTGCTGTGCCTTCACGTCTGGAATTCCTTCTCCTGCCCTGCTGGACTAATTACCTCATTTTGCCTTGATTGGACTTATAGTTACAGTTTCTGTTGACCATCTTTTAGACTTGATTCCCTGCAGCCCAAGGCTGTTGCTGGGAGAGTTTTTCTCCAGCCAGAAGGTAACCAGGACATTGGGGGCAAAGTTGAAGCTAATAAAGGGACTCCTACTGATTATCTGACTGGGTGGCCTTTGTGCCACGCCCCTTTGGGTCATCACCCTCTTAAGCTCCCTCTTCTTTGCAGCACACGCTCTGCCTCTCCCACCTGGCAAAGCGTCAAATCCCATGTGAAATCCCTGCTCCAAGAACTCAACCATTACAAAAAAAAAAAAAAGGGGGGGGGGGGTCAAAGATATTCTTTTTCAAAAAAGTCCCCAACTGCAAACATCTAACCTTCCTGACTTACTGTGATTTAGAAAAAACTGGGCGATGGGAATGAGCACGCGAGCACAAGAAGGATCTCCGCTGATTCGTCCGTGAAGGTTTTTCAGGCAGGAGAGGGAGCGGTAAACGTAAGAAGAGTCGTGCTGGCAGATGATGTCCATAATAGTGACCGCTTCGATGAGACACTGGAGGGAAAAGGAGAGCGAAAGTCCCCGTTGTCAGGTTTCCAAGTGATGAAATCCATTTAAAAAGAAAAGAGCAAAGTCCGTCTTCCAAAACAATTTCTTTTACTTAGGAAAGCATCAAATTGGCAAAGTCTGTTGTCATTCCGGATCTGACACAACCCAGAATTACACCACATAATATTGGAAGTTAGAAACAGCCCCCCAAAGTCACATTCTCCAATAGAAGTAAATCAAGGGTTGCCTGGTGTCATCATTCTCCACCTCCAGGTCTCAGCGGGGTCAGCTTTCCTTCCCACGGGAAGGAGAGCCACCTAGCCTAAACAACTCTCTCTATCTCCCCTCCTCCCTCCTTAGGAATGTGGCAAGCCCGAAAACCTTCCCCCCATAATCAGCAAAGAGACAGAAAAGGAAAATATAATAAGGCTAAATAAAATGGCTACGCATATGTCAATTTCGGGCTTGACACCTGTCTTGTCCAGTTCTTGGTTCCCGCTAAACTCGAGTCCTATTCCTTAGCGATACTTACAGCTTTCTGTAGCTCCCCATCTGCTTTCTTCAGAGCCCCTGAAGGACAAAAAAATGGACAGTGTTCAGACTCCTGGCCGGAAGGATGCTGTTGTGGCCTGTTGGACGTTGGCCCCTCCGGCAGCCAAATCAGAGAAGACATGGGAGCCAGGGGTCAGCATCAAGGCAACCTTAGAACTCCAAGGGGGAAGAGGGAATGGAGCTGTGAGAGAGGGACACAGACAGAGACAGAGGTGGAGCCTGAGCCGTCCGTCAGCCCTCAGATGGCGAGTCAACAGCCCCCAAGTCAAGAGGTGGCTGATGAGGAACAGGAGGAACAGCTGGGTCCAGTGCCTGGCGCAGAAGGAAGAGGAGAGGAAAGAGTGGAAATCTAAGGGCCATCGTAACTTTGAACAGTCACTAAACAAACTGTTGTAAGTTCGAGGACTGCCTGTACCTGATACCCGCCCCCTGCCGCCTAGGACAAGGGCTACACTCACGGCGACTGCTCTGCTCCAGAAGCCGCTGGCAGTACTCAAAGGCCTTTTCTCTCAAGCGCTCCCTTGGAGAAAGGAGGCGACTCGAGGTGGATGTGACGGAGACCATCGACACGAGAGAGCCATCCACCTCCGACTTGTCGTCTGTAAGGGAAGAGACAAGATGAGACCAGGACAAATGTCAACCCTGAAGCCAGGGGTGGGATTCTACCGGTTCGGACCGGTTCTACAGAACCGGTTGTTACGATTCTGCGCAGTTCAGAGAACCTGCAAATCGTGCCACTGGCTGGACCCGCCCCTCTCCTCCCAGCCCATTTAATCCTTACCTGGCACCCATGCCATCCAACTTGCCTGCTTTGTGCCTTCGCCTAATTTTTGGTAAGTTGCAATTTTTTCTCCCCTCCCCCTCAACCATCAGCTGTTCTGCTGTGCCGGGAGATTTAGATTAGCTAGAAAACAGGAAATTGTTGGATTTCTTGCTTTCTAGCTAATCTAAAAGCAGAGCTGAATCTTCCTTCGGACTGAAGCTTCTATTTTTCAGTGCAGACTCAGGTAGCAGATTGCAGAATCATAGATCTCTGAGTGAATCTGTGATTCTGTGAGCAACTCAATCTGCCCGCCTGCCTTGCCTGATTTTGGGTAAAAGTTGCTCTTTTTTTAAATAAAAAATTCAATATTTACATTACAGACTCTGAGATCCCTGCCTTCTTAAAAACCTCCGGTGGTTTTTAAGATAAGCAAGAGGGATTTTTCTCTTTCAATTCCCAGAAATTTTGCCAGCCTTTCGACAGGAAGGCCCATCTTTTTCCTGGAACCCAAGAGCCCAAATGCTTGCAATGGATTTGGAAATTCCCATTTCTCTTTCAGACGGGCCCCCCGAAGAAAAACGCTCACCTGAATTTGAATTGCTCGTTGTATCGCTCCTGTAACACAAGAGCCACTTCCTCAGCATGGAAAAAGTCTGCATGTTGAGCCACTGGTCCTCTGTGTAATTCTGGCCCACCGACAGCACGGTGAAGAAGTCGGTGGCCACCGTGCCATCCACCTCGGTGATGGGGCCAGGCTAGGAGAAAGGCAAAAGCTGCAGGATAAGTGGTAGGATTTGGGGAGCAATAAAGAGGCAGGGACGGTAACTCCAGATTTAAATGTGAGGAGTCCCAACAATCAAGATCAAGGGAGCAACTAATACTACTCTATAAAGCCTTAGTAACGCCATACCTAGAATACTGTATCCAGTTTTGGTCACCACACTATAAAAAAGATGTTGAGACTCTACAAAGAGTGCAGAGAAGAGCAACCAGGATGATTAGAGGACTGGAGACTAAAACATATGAAGAACGGTTGCAGGAAGTGGGCATAGTTGAAGTCCACAGGCCATAAAGCGTGGTTGAATACCTGTTTTCCTCTTGGATTGAAAAAGCCACCTGTTGTTGGGGCCACTCCTTGCTGAAGGCTGGCGTACCTCAGCCAATCCACCATCCTTTTGCTGATCAGGTTGATCTGGTCTAGGAACCCAAAAGAAAGACCTAACTCAAGAGATTGCAAGGCGGTATTTTCAACTCTTAATGTTTTTTGTTTTAAATCAGACAATTCTTAGTCCAAGTGTCCCTGTGATGACCCAAAAGGGCGTGGCACAAAAGCAACACAGTCAAATAATCAAGAAGAAGTCCCTTTATTATCTCCAACTTTGCCCCCAATGTCCAGGTTAGCTTTTGGCTGGAGAAAAACGCTCCGAGGAACAGCCTTTGACTGCAGATAATTAAGTCCAAAACATGGTCAACATAAACTGTACCTTAAAGTACAAACAAGCCAAATTGAAGTAATTAGTTTGGCAGGGCAGGAGCAAGAATTTCAAACTTGAAAGCATGGCAAAACTCACACAGTTGGGAAGATGCCAGAAACCCAGATAAGCCTCGACGATACCAGATAATTCACGATTTTCTCCCAACAACTTGCTGTGCACAACTTCCCTTTTTAAATACTGTGTTCCCAGCTGCAGCTAATGAAGGGAATCAGGGCCCTTTCCTCCCCCGTAAGCCACACAAACCACGTTGCTCCCTTCTCCGTTCCTCCCTGTGTGCCCTAGGATGAAGAGGGGGTGGGCCTGGGTCTTCCTCTGAACTCCCTCTCTCTTGTTCTACCTCTCCCCTGCTCTGCCCAGCCAGACTTTGCCCTTCCTCAGTTTCCTCCAGCCAACGGAGCCACACTCCCATTCTCTGTCAACTGTCCGGCTTCCTCCTCGGAGTCAGACTCTGACAGCAGCATGACAGTCCCAGGCAAGCGGCCACTCAACGAAAGGCTGACTGACGGGGGTTGAGAAGTTGCCTGACGGTTTTAGAATTCAAATACTCACCTTCGTTCAGGCTCAGCGGTGCAGAACTGATGACTTTTGACAGGATGGGGAGAAGAGGGCGTGCACTCTGATCTTCCGGCAGTCGGCCTTCCAGAATTTTCACTACATGCTGCCCCATTTCTTCAACAGTTGTCCTTTGATCGCACTTTGGATAAAGCAACGATTTGATATATGACAGTAGAGTTGAATCAGGTCAATCCAGAAAGCTATCTGAATTCTGGAGAGATATTTCAGGGGTCACATGCCAATTAAGAACCCCAATGAGGCTCTTTTAGGGTTTTGTGTGTGTGTGTGTGTGTGTGTGTGTGTGTGTGTGTGTGTGTGTGTATTTCCAGAATTTGAAAAATATCCATTTTCACCACACGGGGGAGCTTAAAGAAAGCAATCAGAACATCCATTCCACACCTGCATTTATCATGTCCAACATCTGAAGGGGGGAGGGGGCAGAGGTTAAACGCAAAACAATTGTAAAACCAGCTTTAAAGAAAAGAAAGAAACAGGCCACATTTTACTATGCAATATTACTGTTTGGCTGTTTTGCTACTGCTTGATTACATACGATAGGAGTGAAAGCTGTTAAAGAGTTAGTGGACAACTGGAGCAGAGTTGATTTTGTATAATCAAATTGTTCTTTTGACCTCTAGCGACCACTCAGATAAAATCAATTGAGAGAAAAAAAGTAAATTAGAAGTAATAATAATAATAATAATAATAATAATAATAATAAGCCTTGCTTACTTGGGATTGTATGATGGAGAAAGCTAAACTCAATAGTCTGGTGTCCCAGAATTTATCCCAAGGCAGAGATAAATCATTACAAACTGATCTCTCTCTCAGTATGGCACTGCAAAGTATCTGGATTTGCTTAGGAGATTTTGATAGGTATAGGGTTGTTTGCAGAAGTTGAACAAGTTTGTCCTCCAATCTACAAGAAAAGTCATCCAAAGGAACAAAAACAGGAAGTTTAAAGAAACAGAAATGCCTAAACAACATGCCATCTACTTGATGTTTCCCCATAAAAAAATCTTCCAGAATAAAAGGCATATCTGAATGTAACTACAATGGCAGTCCTTTCAATGTATTTTCTAGATCCCCCCCCCCATTGTTCTCGACCACTTATTCCTGATTTCAGATGCCTGTCTTCATTCATTTAATTTTTTTTTAAAAAGAATGTTGGCTAGATATTGAAAAAAGGCTCCTTTCTTAACCCCCAAAAGAAAAAAAGAATCAATCAGCAAATCTGATTTACGAAAATAAATTCCACAAAGTATAACGCATTCTATGCAGAGCTGCTGCTTCTCACTCACTTCTGACTGTATTTGGTGGTGGAGACAATAAGAAATAGTCTTCGCAAGGAATCCACTGTTTCATTTCCAAAATCTTGATTTTGGAGGAAGCCAGAAATCCGAGAAGTAAATTTTTTAAATTCGTCATCCTGGATCTCTCTAACAAGAAAGAAGAATTGACAAGTTAAGAAATGCCATGTTTGATCCAATTCAAAGCCAATGTTGATCAAAGCCAATTAAAGGTAGTTCTCAATTTACAAGCCTGGTATACTAGGGAAGAAAAAGCCGAACTATTTTTGAAAATCTTGCCAAGAAAACTGCAGGGATTTGTCCAGGCAGTTGCAGGCAGTCAATGTTGACTCAAAAGTGTGCGTGCGTGCACATACACACATACATTCCCCTCGCACAAATACTATAACTATATGAAACCAGGAAGTGATCCCAGCAGCAATCTGGCACCAGCACAGGAAGCCAGAGAAACGCGAGAGGCAAACATTATAATGGGAATTATTTTAAAAACGGCTGTTCTCCCTCATCGGAGGATGCAATGGGTAACTTCCATTGCTGCCCGCAATGACTACCAGCATCAAAAGACCATCTTGCAACCTTTGAGTTAATTTATTAATAATTTGTTTATTCATTTCTTTAGTTTTAATTAGTTTATTAGATTTGTTTGCTGCCTATCTCGTTGCAATGAGGCTAAGGTCCATCTCACCCGGCATTTCCAAAGTAGTGATCCCCCACAGGGCTGTTTCCCCAGCTTGGAGTGCTGGGTTCACACGGTACATTTTT
The DNA here is from genome assembly GCF_900518725.1 of Notechis scutatus. Next base: position 131,943 of record NW_020717177.1, on the reverse strand, counting down.
TCCAGATTAAACCAGCCTCTCCCCCCCCCCCCCCCCCCCCGCTACTAAACAAGCATTTTCCTATTGGCAGAAACTGCCTGGCTAGCTTGCCATGTGAAGGCTGCACCCCCACTGGACATGCTGGGAAGGCAGCTACCCCTGTCGTAATTTGGAGGCTGGCCATAGCTGGCTGTTGCTGGGCTTAGCCAACTGGCAAACTCAGCTTATGTTTGGATGTGAGTGCGAAGCCAGACACTGAACAATGAACAATAAAGGAGAATATTTGTAGCTCAGGGTTGAAGTGAAGGGTCCTTGGTGCTCTCTGAGCTTGGTTGTTTTTCTTGCAGATGTTTCATGGCCCAACTAGGTAACATCATCAGTGCTAGAAGGGAGTGGGGTTGATTCTCTGCCTCCCTTCTAATACTGATGGTGATAACTAGTTGCAAGAAAATAGGCAAGTTCAGAGAGCACCCAGGACCCCATAATCCTCCTACTCCTCCTCTCCTCTTCCATCCCACAAACCCCTTTCTCTTCTAGCACTGATGTTGTTACCTAGTTGGGTCATGAAAAGTCTGCAAAGAAACAAGCAAGCTCAGAGAGCATCGGCGACCCCATAGTCCTTCTCCTTGGTCTCCTCCTCCCCTCCAGGCATCCCCACCCCCTCCTAGCCATGATAATGTTACCTAGCTGGGTCACGAAACGTCTGCAAGGGAAGCCACCCAGCTCAGAGGGGAACCAAGGACCCCCTCCCTGAGCATTGAGCCTGAGCCCCTGGGGCAAAAGAGGATGGGTGCTCCAGGAGGGCGGCCTGACAAAGCTCAGCTAGCCAGGGAGACTTGCACAAGCCAGGATGAATCTAGGATTGGCTAGACTGCCAGCAAGCAAACGGGGAAAGCTGGCTTAAGGCAAACCTTCCGCCTTTCTCTCTCTGCCCCCTCTTCTTCTTCTTCCTACCTGGCCTGCCGCAGCAAGTTTTCCGTCCCCGCCGAATACATCCCGCCCCAGAGCCGGGTCTACTCGGGAGGAGGAGGAGGAGGAAGAAAGACCCGATCCAACACCCCCCTCCCCCAATACAATTTTCAAGCCCGGGCAAAGACGGCTCTGCGCATGCGCGGCGGGTCCCCCACTCAAATCCGCCCGGGTTGAACCCGAGGTTCCCGCTGGCAACGTTCCGGGTGAAGTTTGGGCTGCCGCTTTGCCAAGAAACAGGAAGAAATCAATGGAAAGGGAGAAAGCGGGGAAGGAGAAATTCTCTTTTTACCTACATGACTAAAATGAGATTATTGATGCCTTCGAAAGAATCTTCTTATAATGCGAGTCATATCTATGAGAAGGATGCCTGAAATAAATCTCAATTTATAAATAAATTTATAAATAAATAAATAAATTTATAAATAAATAAATAAATAAATTTATAAATAAATAAATAAATAAATATGAAAATAAATATGAGAAGGATGCCTGAAATAAATCTCAATTTGGATAATATATTGAATAGATAGAACTCTTTTATTGGTCAAGTGTGATTGGACACACAAGGAATTTGTCTTCGATGCAAATGCTCTCAGTGTACATCAAAGTGACATTCGTCAACAGTCAAGAATCATCAGGTGCAACACTTAATGATAGTCAGAGGGTACAATAGAATAGAAGGATATAGGAATAGAATTTAATTAGAATGGGATGGGATGGAACGGGATGGAGAATAGAATAGAAATTACAATAGAATAGAAAATAGAATAGAATAGAATTCTTTATTGGCCAAGTGTGATTAGACACACAAGGAATTTGTCTTGGTGCAAATGCTCTCAGTGTACATAAAGATGCATTCAAGAGTGAAGAATCATAAGGTACAACACTTAATAGTCATAGGGTACAATAAGCAATCAAATCAGATAGATAGATAGATAGATAGATAGATAGATAGATAGATAGATAGATAGATAGATAGATAGATAAGAAGAGAGAAAGTAATAATATAATTATTTATTGGCCAAGTGTGATTGGACACACAAGGAATTTGTTTGGTGCAAATGCTCTCAGTGTATATAAAAAGAAAAATATTCGTCAAGAGTCAAGAATCATCAGGTACAACACTTAATAATAGTCATAGGATACAATTAGAATAGAAGGATATAGGAATAGAATTTAAATAGAATGGGATGGGATGGAACGGGATAGAGAATAGAATAGAAATTAGAATAGAATAGAATAGAATAGAATAGAATAGAATAGAATAGAACAGAACAGAATTCTTTATTGGCCAAGTGTGATTGGACACGCAAGGAATTTGTCTTGGTGCAAATGCTCTCAGTGTACATAAAAGAAAAGATCCATTCGTCAAGAATCATCAGGTACAACATTTAATGATAGTCATAGGGTACAATAAGTAATCAAATCATACTAGGAAACAGTCAATATAAATCATAAGGATACAAGTGACAAAGTTACAGTCCTACCGTCACAAATGGGAGGGGAGGGGTGATAAGGAGTGATGAGAAGATTAATAGTAATAGTAGTGCAGACTTTGTAAATAGTTGGACACTCTTGAAGGAATTATTTGTTTAGCAGAGTGATGGCATTCGGGGAAAAACTCCCCTTGTGTCTAGTTGTTCTGGTGTGCAGTGCTCTATAGCGTCGTTTTGAGGGTGGGAGTTGAAGCAGTTTATGTCCAGGATGTGAGGGGTCTGTAGATATTTTCACAGCCCTCTTTTTGACTCATGCAGTGTATAGGTCCTCCATTGAAGGCAGGTTGATAGTAATGGTTTTTTCTGCCGTTCCAATTACTCTCTGGAGTCTGTGTCTGTCCTGTTGGGTTGCAGAACCAAACCAGATAGTTATAGAGGTGCAGATGACAGACTCAATAATTCCTCTGTACAACTCAATCTTTCATGTTGAGTTCAACTATCTGTAATGAGAAGAAGTATGCAAGCAGAAGCAGAAACGTGGAGCAGAATAGTACAAAGAGATTGCAATCAAGCCCTCTGATGGCAAGAAAAGAGAGGAGGGATCCATTTGGGTGAAGCAAATAGAGACAGAACTCCCCCCCCTTCTCCCTCTCTCTCTCTCTCTCTCTGTGCACTCTTGAATTTGCTGCCTTGAACCAAGAACAAAAAGAGGGCTGTGACAATATTTACAGACCCCCTCACATCCCAGACATAAACTATTTCAACTCCTTCCCTCAAAAGGGAAGGTGGACTTTTCTGCACACCAGAACAACTAGACACAAGGACAGTTTTTCCCCGAAAGCCATCACTCTGCTAAACAACTAATTCCCTCAACACTGTTCAACTATTTACAAGTGTACTTCAGTGGGGCAAATAAAGGGAACCTCTCCCTGGTTGCGTTGGAATTTTATGACACAGGTCCCCATAGCAACCAGCCATAAATACCACTGGCTGGGCTATCCTAACTCTGCATGGACAACCCAACCTGAGAAATGGAAACCCAGCCCAGCCAAGTTAGAGAATCATGGTTGAGGCTCTCTTCTTTGACTCTTGTTTGGAAAATAAAAACACCTGAAAGAATCAAGTCCTCAGAGTTCGTAGGCATTCAGTCCAAGCTGGGAACCCCAGAACTGGGAAATCATTTGGGGAAAATGCCCCAAAGCCTCGTTTCCTCCAAGCTTAGTCTAACTTGCAATGCACTCCAGTGGTTAAGTAGTGAATGGCAACGCCGTCTCCTAAATTCAGCTACCTGCTTGTAACCCACCCCAGTGGTTTCACTTTGTAGCAGTTTCACTTTATTGCCCGTCTCAATTTCTGTTGTTAAATGAGGATCAAATTGGAAGGAACAAAGCTTTCTTCCACCAAATGGGTAAATAGCTCCTTGCAACTTCCAGATCAAAATTAATCACTATGTGAAGGAGAACACTATATTTACAGGATTCACTCACTACTAGATGAGTTGCCATTATTTCATCCTAGTGCATCGAGTGAACTCAGCTACATTTTTGAAACATGAAATTTAATAATAATGCACAATAATTAACTGGTGTAGAGTTTCCTGTCTGCGCAGGGGGTTGGACTAGAAGACCTCCAAGGTCCCTTCCAACTCTTACTCTATTCTGCATCTAGTAGCTAAAATAATGATTATTAAAGTTTAGCTTCCGACTATTTTGCTTTCCGTAGATGATTCTCAGTGCCTCTTCTGCAGGTGTTGCTTACATGAAATTGCTTTTTAAAAGCTTGTCAATGGCTTTAGCCTAGCCAGCCCTGTTCAGCTAATGTGATTTTTTCCTTCTCACCCAGCCAGTCATTTTAATTAACCTTCTGAATGCAGCATGCCTCAAACAGGACTGCTTCTTCTGGGGCGACAGAGAGTTCATTCAGCTGACGGGCAGCTTGTAATCCAAATGACATCCCTGCTCAAAACATTTTATTGCCTCTCTACGCTACATTTAAAATTAGTGTAACCCATGTTCCTGAAAACAGTAGAAAAGCAATAAGCTTTTGGACACAAACTGACTCTTTAGTTTTCACTGATTTGGTTTTAATCTTTTGTATTTTTTTCCTTTTATTTATTTTTTATAACAATTGTGCTCTCAATTTGAACCTCAAGTAGAAAAGTCAACCAAGACACAACCTGTATTTCCTGAGCTATCTTGGGGGGTGGGTTAGTGTTCTACAGTCATACTGCATCTAACATTAGAAATAAATTTTTGTTAGTACTAAATATAATATTCAGAAAAATATATTCAGTAATGTTACTCCCTGGTAAAAGTGTGCCCAGGATAACAGCCTAAAAAAATGTATTTGCCCATTTGTTCTATTTCCTCTCCGGCATCTAACAGCTGAAATTTAGACTGATGTCCAGAGATTTATTATTTTTGCCAGACAAGTAATCCGTGGCTGTTTTAGAAACTCACATCAGTCACAACTGGCCATGCTTATATACTCCAGCAAATCTGAACAATCCACCAATGGAACAGAAGTTGCCTTCAGAAGTTGGAAGCTTCATCAGTGGAGGATTTCAAGAAGATATTGGATGCCATTTGTCAGAAATGTAATAGTCTCCTGCTTGGGCAGGTGGTTGGACTAGATGACTTACAAGGTCCCTTCCAACTCTGTTAATCTAATCTAATCTAATCTAAATCTGGATTTCTATAGATGTGCTACCCAACCCTGTGCAATGACAGGAACTCTATAACAACAGGCAAGCTTAAAACATAAATTTACCAATAAACACAAAGCTGCTCATGTGATGAAGTCCCCAGTTGAAGATTCCACTAAAAATAAAAATCAAGTTTGAAGATTCACCAGAATAGCAAGAGCACTCAGACTTAAATACCACTTCACAGTGCTTTTACAACCCTCTCTAAGTGGTTTACAGAGTCAAAGTGTGTGTTATTTTGGGCTGAAGTTATCATGGTTGGCGTCCTTCCAACAGACCGTGCCTTCTTATCTCCTTGAAGTTGGTGATTTACTTATCCTGGTCCGTTGTGGAAATTCCTTCATTGTAGTTTGTTTTAGTTTTTTATTTCATCTCTATCTGCTCATTAAGTTCGGTCTGTATTGCTTTCTTTTGAAGACTTATTTTTGAATACGTTTTATCTCCAACTGAGAATTATTGAACAGTGGGACCAAATTGGAGGCATTAAAGGACATTTATTTACGTTTTGGATTTTGTTACGTTTGTGTTACACTCCGGGTCATCACAGATTATTGTAAATGGACTGCTGAATTCAGTTCCAAGGAGAGGTTCTCTTCAAGCCAGATGGATTGTATCAGCTCTGCCTCTCCCTTCTCTTCCTGGATGTTGAAATCATGGGAGCCTTGACAGCTGCTCAACTTTTGTGAATGCTGATCAAGAATAAAAAATCACCAGAAGTATTTTTCCATTATACATCTGGAATTAAAAAAAAATGCTGGGAAAATTGATCCTTTAAAAAAAAATGCTAATACTTCTTACCAAGAGATATATTGGGCTATTTTTTTTCCCCATGAATATTTTGTTCCCGTCTCTTTCCAACCCTTCTTCCAGGAATTTATACGGCAGTATAAATGCAAAGCATGCTTTCTAGAAATGGGCTGTTTTGGAAGTGACTTGACACTGCGTAGAATTTACTACTGGGGTTTTTTCCCCACCGTGCAGAAATTCCTCCCAGTACAGTACATCAAGAACCTAGGAAGAGGGTTGTCTAAAAAAATCTGATCTTTTTTTCTTAAAAAAACAAACAAACAAACCATAGTTCAAAATGATTTGAGACCTTTCTATTTATTCACAAGAATCTTGTTCCAGCAACATGGTAAATGGAATTGCATAAATATTGTTTCTCTGGGGTAGCTGCTGCAGTTGACTTGGCTAAGATCAACTTAGCTGCTAGTGGAAGTAGGGTGGCATATAAATTTAATTATTATTCACCAATTTTGCTGAAAGTGGGTAGGTTGAAGGATCTGAGTAGCCTAAAGAGCATTCCTTTCCACTCACTGCATCCACCTTTAAATAATTATTTCTTATTCACTTCCCAAGTTGGCAAATCTGCTCTTATTATGCTTTTAAATTGCCTTTTCCCTAACAAGTTGATAGCCATGGTTCCGTTCCTTAAATTTTATCACAACCACCATGATACCGAGATCAGGGTTTGCTTTATACACCCTTCTGTCATTAGTTCTAACCATGGTTAGCCTAACAAATGGCAACAATATGGGATTCACACAATGGAGTTAGCCCAAACCAGGCATGAAGAAACCGGGTTCCTAAAACTGCCCCTGCTCCCCCAAGTCTTGGTTATTCCCAGTTTATCCCTCTCAGCATGAAAGAAGGAAATTATTAACACGGCGGGCGGGAATTACATTAACTGCATTTAATTGAAGCTAATTTTAGTTACATTTCAAGGTCAGTTAAATCAAATTTGGCTTTTGTCTGGATGCCCAGCTATGTCTTGGAACGCAGCTGCCCCAACAGAACATTTTAAAGAAGGACAAATATGATGTGCCATACAAAAATAAGAGCACTCTGGTTTTGTAAACTATGGCGACATTCATGTGCTTGGTTAAAATCAAGGCTTTGTGCAATATCCCAATTCAGTCAATAATTTAACCACCGGGTCCTAGCCAGTGGAACAATTAGTAAAAACCCATCAAATCCTGCCCACTTTTCCCTGCCAACTGCTTTTTATACCTGTGCATGAATCTTTTGTACTTAATGATAGTGACCGTTCAAAGTTATGGCATTGAAAAATGTGACTTATGACCGTTTTTTCACACTTATGACCGTTGCATAAAGGATCAGGTGCTCCAAATTCAGACGCTGGGCAAGTGACTCATATTTATGATGGTTGCAGTGTCCCAAGCCACATCAACGGAGAAGCCAGATTCACTCAAAAATTGTATGACTAGACAACTGCATTGGTTCGCTTAACCACAGTGGCAAGAAAAGTCATAAAATGGGACAAAGCTCACTTAACAATGGTCTCACTTAACAGAAATTTGGGACTCCATTGTGGTCGTTAAGAAGGACTATCTGTATTCCACTACAACTTCTACCATAGACATCACAATGCTTAGTTTTTCAGTTCAGAAGTCAGAAGGGCAAATTGAATTCCACACAACTTTGCTCTCACTTGAGATAAACTCAAGTTTGTTTTGCCAACTTGATGCAAATTCGATTCAGCAAGTCGTCACCTGTCAGTTTTCTGCCCTGACGTTATTAAAACATGTTTTTGATATGGAAATCAAGAGTGGGGGAGGGGGGGAAATGCTTGTACAAGCGGGTTTGGAAGCCCCAGTCTGTTTCTGGGTCAACCTTTAAAATTCAGCCTGGGTAAATGCTCTGTTACACAAACACATTATTCTTTTGAGCATCAGAGCAGAGGCATTTACATTTTGGTTGAAATTGACTGTGTCATTAATTCAAGAACTCCGACCCAGGGCATTTGGCAATTAAAAATGAAAACTGGGTTATCACCAACACGGCAGGAATCCGCAAACCTATTAAGTGGTGACGAACGACCTGTAAATGAAAATGTTAAAATGCAGGACCTGTAAATGAAAATGTTAAAATGCAGGCGTGGGGAGGAGAGAAAAAGCTAGAAAGTTACCCTTTCTTTATGTGCAGGTGGAAAAAGGAACAAAATATACACCAAGGTACAAAGAACCTTGCTGTCGACATTTGGAGAAAAATATTTACTCTTAGAAAACAGCTCCCTTATATGCAGGGATTCATTTCCAAGTTATCTGCTTTAAAATGGGTTTCCAAATGTCAGGTCTGGAGGTGATCCTAAAGACTCAACTGTTCGAAGAAAGCCAAAAAGGCCACTCTCTCTCTCTCTCTCTCTCACACACACACGCAGACATGCCTTTTGCTTGGCTTCAAAAGCCAAAGTAAGTAAACAAATATTATCAAAATAAGATCTTGTAGTGACATGAAATCAATTCATGAGGGCTTTTGAAAACAAAAAGATCCAGCACAACTTGACCCTTCCAGAAGCATCTCCAACCCAGCTGGATCTGCCTGTTGAACAAACCCTGGTTAAAGGAAACTAGGGTTTATTTGCAGGTCGGTATCCATTGACGTAATTATGCAGGATCTCAGGTCAGGGAAGAAAGACGACAACACGATCCTGAGCATAAGAATCTCCTGTGCAAAACATCTCCCTGGACTTATCCAGCATTGGTGTTAAGATGAAACACCAGTCTTCTCAACTTTGTGATGGTTAGCACCTGTCCTTAGTACTTTCTGGGGTGACATATGCAGAGATGTGGGGTTTTTGGGGTGGTGATGGGTTTGGAAGGAATTGGGTTTTTTGATAAGACAGTCTACTTTACATTTCGCACAACCACAGCTTCAGGGTTATGATTATTTGCAAAGGGAAAACGCAAACCAATGTAGTTTAATGTAGCTTAAAAGAAAAGGGCAGAGAAGACATTCAGATCAACCCACAGTAATTAAAATCTTTCCCCGCTATTTCTTTTCTTCCATGATGTTCATCAGGGGAGCATTTTTTAAGTCTCAAAGGGCTGCTGAAGTCAGATGAAAGGAGGAGGCCTGCATTCTTGAAATATTAACAGCTCTTTTATTTAATTTTATCTTACTGGAACCCTCTGAACTCGTGAACTTCCATTTCACCTTCAATTTTGCATCCGTCCTTATCTGGGGCGGTCCCAAACCTGCCCTTAGAGATCACTGCTAGGATTACCAGCTTGCAAAACTTACCAGAGGAAAATGGATCGAGATTCCGTTCTATCTTGTTCATCTCACACATACACACACACACACACACACACAAAAGCCTACGCTTTGAAGTGAGACAAGGGATTGTGTGACCTGACACGTTGATAGTTACTGATTTATTACGGGGTTTTGTTTATTTATGTATTCTGCCTTTCCTCCAAGCTCAAGGTGGCATACATAGCTCTCCTCACCCCTCCCTCTTTGTCCTCACAACAACCCTGTGAGGTAGGTTAAGCTGAAACAAAACAATGGCTGGTCCAAGGTTTATCCAGAGAGTTTCATGCTTTTAAACCTGGTTCTCTCTAGACGAAAGTCCAACGCTCGAACCGTAACACAACAGAGCTCTCCCGGGAACTATCCTTTAAAGGTTAAAAATATTTTAAAAATTCTATTCCTTCTCTGTCAAAAATCAACAGGAATGAAATTAAGGAACCCACACGGTTGTTTTACAAGCCTGCAGGTACGACAATTCTTTAAAAGATCCACAAATTTCGGACCTTTTTGAATCACCATTGGCTGTTTTTATTCAACAGACAACAATTAAAATAAAACTTTTCTCTCTTTCTCCAAAAGGCACCTGTGGAGCCAAGTGCTGTGTAGGTCAGCCATCCCAATGAGGTAGGCTGTGACTGCAATACCCAGAATTCCCCCCCCCCATCTGTCCAGTAGGCTAAGAATTCTGGGAAATTTAGGCTTCGAGTGCCATTTGGAAGCCATCTAACTGGGATAAACTAATTTTACTGTGCTCTGGGATCAAGATTTTGGGTAAGGGTATGACACCCCATTGTCAGGTGAACTGGACTGCAGGTAGGCAATACAAAGGAAATATAAACACGTATCCGCCGTTTTAGGTGGCAGTTACCGAAGTATGATATTGCTTTGCAAGTAATTTTTTTTTTTTTTTTGCAGATAAATTTTTCATCAGTTGGAGTTCTGAGATACAAAACAGGATGCACTCCTCTTCCTTGGAGAGTGAAAAACAAAAAAAATAAAAATAAACCTGTTTTTGAGGTCAGATGTTCCCACCTGAAGTTCGTGTCTCTGTCCTGCATTTTTAGTATGCTCGCACATAAACTACCATGCGTAAAAAGGAAAAACGAGGAAGGGGTGAAAATTAAGGAAGGCCAGGAGGGATAGAGAAATATCCCAAACAATCAAAATGGTCTGTGTCTCTCTTTTTTAAAAATCTCGAAAGAAAGAAAGAAAGAAAGAAAAGAAAGAAAGAAGACATCTCTGAAGAGAAAAACAGAAGGAAAATTCATTCCTTGGGTCCAGAAAGATCGAAAAAATTTTGCCCAATTCATTTGGCACCTCGACATTCCTGACAAACGCTGCCCCGTCCTTCCAAATGTTCAAAAGGAGATTAAAAAAAAAAAAAAAAGGGGGGGGGGGAAGAAACCCACTGAAATGATCCAGGTGTTAAGTAGCTGCAGAAAGAAAAGAGTTCTGCTAGGAAAACAAAAAACAAAACAAAACAAAAAAAGAGAGAGATTTTTTCTCTCCCTCATGCGCCTCGGGTGCCACTTCTGATCTTCCTGCGGCCTCATTCTCCAGCAGATTGTCCCGAGGGGGCCGTGGAGGTGATGACGCCAGTTTGCAAGGCCGCGACCACTCTGGGGTCTTCGATTCGGGGTCGTTTGATATCGGGTTCTCTCAAAAGCTCGTCGGGATCTTTCATCCCGGCTTCTCTTGTCTGGCTGATGACCACGGGGGTGGAGGAACTAGCCTGAGCTGCAAGTACTTGCAAGGGGTTCGAGAGGGCTGGAGTCAAGGGGGCAAAAAGAAAACGAGAGAGAAAGGACTTGAGAAAAGCTCCCAGCGTCTATTTGGATGAAAGGTCAAGATTTCCCCTGTCCGGTTGTGTACGACTCTGGTTGTGTGTGTGTGTGTGTGTTTGTGCTCATCTCCGATTCTTGGGGTTGGACTAGATGACCTACAAGGTCCCTTCCAACTCTGATTATCAGAATGATCTTGGCCGAGGGAGCCAGCATTGTCCAAAAACATTTCCATGGTCTTGTGGCCAGGATGAACTCTACACTGGGGCACACTGAAAGCTGCTATCTCCTAAGTGGTACCAGAAGTGATATTCAGCCGGTTCGGACCGGTTCTGTTGTACCGGTAGCAAAAATTTTGACCAGTTTGGAGAACCGGCAAATACCACCTCTGACTGGACCCCCTCCCCCGCCCTTTTCTGTCCTATATTCCATTGATTTTTACCTCAGCTGCCGCGTCTCAGCTGAGCTAAAAAACAGCTCACCTCACCGAGAGCGATATTAGAGTGCTGCGCGTGTGTGCAAAGCGATTGAGTGCTGTGCGTGCATGTGAAGTCATCCTTGAGGGCTATGCGTGTGCACAAAGTGATCCTTGAGGGCTGCGTGTGTGTGAAGTGATCTTTGCCGCGCCTCAGCTGAGCTAAAAAACAGCTCACCTCATGGAGGGCAATCTTTGAGTGCTGCACATGTGCGCGAAATGATCTTTGAGTGCTGCGTGTGTGTGAAGGGATCTTTGAGCGCTGTGCTTTGAAGTGTGTGTGCGCGCGCGTGAAGTGCGCAGAACCGGTTGCATGCAATTTGGGATCCCACCCCTGAGTGGTACCTATTCATCTACTCAGATTTGCATGCTTTCGAACTGCTAGGTGGCAGCAGCCGGAACAGGACAACTCACCACCACCAACTTGCCACGGGAGAATTCAAGCATTCAATTTAATTAAGTTAAAATAACTGCAAAATTTGCCTTTCATTTTTGTCGTTCACGTTTCATTCTGTTCCCTCCTTTGGCATCCTTTCTTTAATGATTCCGTTCCACTATTTCTTCGATATTAGTGAAACTTTTGGCCACTGGCGCGCTGTCCCCTGGCAAGTTGGCCATGGCTAGTTGTCCTGCAGCGAGTTGGTTGTGGCGGCTTGTCATAGGCCCGGCAGAAGCTGAGGCAAGGAACGGGAGCTCACCCCATAAGGTGGTGCTCAGTTCTCGAACTGCCAACCCTTCTGGTCAACAGCCCAGTATCTTAACCGCTAGGCCTTCGCACCCCTTTTTAAATACAGATGGTCGACTTTCAGCAGGTACTTAAGGATCGTTGGAAATTATGTCGGATCTCCAGCAAAACATACTTGCATCTCGGGCAACCTGCATTTATGTCTGTTTGTGGGGTCATGTGACTGCGGGGACCCCCCGCACCCTCCAAATTCATTTTATTTTATTTTTATTTTACGAGGCAAAGCAAACTCGCTTTGGAGAGAGACTCTAAAGCAGTGATCCCCAACCTTTTTGACGCCGCGGCCCGGTACCGGCATCAGCTGGGCGCCGCGGCCCGGTACCGGCATCAACTGGGCGCCGCCATCTTTTTTTGACGAAAAAGTGCTTCCGGTGACCTCACCGGAAGCACTTTTTCGTCAAAAAAGATGGCGGCGCCAG